>JAYMTQ010001478.1:0-13396 GCA_036897385.1 Geranium incanum | reverse complement strand
GCCACAAATAAAAGACTATGAAGACGGGCACAGTAAAGAGCCAAGATCATATGGACAAGAAATGCCAGAAAAAATCAGGAAGCTGATGTTTAAAGCAAAGGTGCTGCAATTTAGCTTTTCCCTTATCTCTGTCTTAAACCAGATTTGAAATAGGACAGTTATCGTCATAAAGTTTGGTTTTTTATTCTATTTCTCTATTGCAGAACGCTTGCTCGATGGCTCTAGGCTTCGGAGAGGACTCGATCAACGCATCAGCAGTACTGGTCATGCCCATGTTGTCGTCAAAAATGACAGGATTCAGAGGAAGCACCCTCGACAGGTCTAAGTTCACGTCCTTGAGAAACCCAGGTTTCGGTAAGGTCTCCTTGTCTGACGACGCCAAGTTGCTAGAGACGAGCACCATGCTTCCAAGATTCTTGGACAGGGACGATCATGGCGACCATTAAAAATATCGGTAACATTCACTGTAAATTCTTTCTTGCTCGAAATCAACGAACCGTGATTTTTTTGTTTTTGTTTTGTTACATTGTGATGAAATGTATGAACAAGAACTATCCTGGTTTTCTTGCCGGGAAATGTCCACGTGGATGTGTATTTTTGGATTGTCCCATATATAAAGATTTAAATTTTCTAATCAGAGCCATTTTTTAAATTTCTATTCATGAGAATTGAATTTTGGGTTTGTTGATTATATGGATTCGACGACAATAGAGCTGAAGGTAACGTACGGAAAAGATCTGAAGGTGAGTAATTATTTCCAGAAGCCGGTGGTGTACGTGCAGGTGTCTATCGGCGGCTACGATCCCGACAAGGAGTTGGAGGAGAATCTGCAGCAGGTTCAGAGGACGGCGACGGTCAGGGAAGAGGATGGCCACCCGGAATGGAACCAGGAGATGTTGTTTGAGTTGACGGATGCCATGGTCGTTGACCCGGCCCATTTCTTCTTGCAATTCGATCTCAAGCACGAGGGTCGCGTGTTCGGCGAAAAGCCCATTGGGGATGTCCGCGTGCCGTTCCTGGATCTGTTCGAGGGATCGGACGGGATTGTCCGGTATGTGAGCTACGAGGTCCGTACGGTCGACGGGAAGCCCAACGGGTCGTTGAATTTCTCGTATAGGGTTAACTTTAAGGGGGGAGATTTGGGAATGGGAATGAATTTGCCCGGCAATGTTACCGAGTACCCTGTGGGTGATTATGGTCATTTCTCGAGGCCGGATCCGGTTCAGGCATATCCGGCTCAGGTTCAGGCATACCCCGGGGCTCCAGGTGTCAACGTTGTAGCAGCTTACCCGATTACACATGAAGTAGGGTGCTTGTCGTTGGATCCAGATCCGGTTCAGGTATATCCGCCCCCAAGTGTCCACGTTGTAGCTTACCCAATTGCGCATGAAGCTGGGAATTTATCGTGGGATCCAGATCCAGTTCAGGTGTATTCTCCCCCGAGTGTTGAATCGGATCCAGTTCAGGTATATCCACCCCTGAGTGTGGACGCAGGGTGTTTGTCGTCGGATCCAGATCCGGTTCAGGTATATCCTCCCCCGAGTGTAGCTTACCCAATTGCACATGAAGTTGGGCGTTTGTCGCCAGATCCGGTTCAGGTGTATCCGCCCCCAAGTGTGGACGTTGTAGCATACCCGACTGGGCATGAAGCTGGGCACCCGTTGTCGTCGCCCTATCCACCACCCTTAAACGGTTGCTTTCCTTGGCCGCCGACAATGGTGGCAGTTGATCATCACCATCATCACGCGCCTAGTCCGACGCAGCAGTGGGCGTCAGATCCTCACGAATACTCAAGTGGGTATGAGCTCAGCCCCAAAGAATGGACAACGGATGTCCGTCCATCACCGCCTTGGACTCGGAGGTGACAAATGTTCTGATAAACATACGGAAAATGACACTCATCTACGCCTAATTTTAACTAAGTTTTTTTCGGAGTGAAATGACCGAAATATCATTTCCTATTCATTCATTGTTCCATAAATATTTTGGTCATTTCACTCCCAAAATAATCAGTCATGGGTATAAAGTTGAAAGGTTAAGTGTAATATAAATGTATGACACATTTATCTGTAGAAATGTTCATATTTTATTCACTGGCTTCGATTGTCCAATACATAAACCTCTGTCCCTCACACTTCAGTTCTGTTTCATCACATTTCACAGACACCACATATTTATTCGAAGGCAAGACCGACCTCAATCATGGTTCCCATAAGGTCGACTCGAATGCTCGTCGTCCCAGTCAAAATCTCCATACTGCCAAATGTTGAGCCTCCGCGCCTTTGCCTCCTCCTCGTAACGCTTCCACTCTTCTTGCCTCACCTTCCGCTCCCGCGACTCCCAATTCTTTCTCCTCTCCAGCCTCGCCAGCCCAGCCTGACCACACAAAAAACCATTATGTTAGAATATCAGTGTGTTTCATATTCTTTTGATCCATAATCCGTATAAAGGCTCTTTCATGTTGTACTTCAGACGACATTAATATCAACAATATTATTCTCTACACTAATTTTATCACAACTCACTTACCTCTAACATGGTTGCATTAATGGTCATCCCACTTTCTTCATCGACGAGAGTCACCAGGAGCGGCAATTCTCTGCTCCCCTGACCTCCCGCCCCCCGAGCATCCCTCCCTTCTATCTGGGCACTGAACACCTTCCCCTTCCCGAGAACGCAGTCGCTAAGATAAGCGGCCGCCTCTCCCCCGAACTCCTCGTCCATCTGGGGGACTTTAACGTACGCCAGACTGCACAGCTGGGCCACGCCGGGAATGGACGGCAGCGAGTGGTGGAGAGGGCGCAACGACGAGTACGGGACCACTTCCTTGTTCCCGTAGTCTATGTAGAAAACCTCGTACCCGTCGTTGCGAGACTCGACAATCTTCGGCCCGTTCACGATCTTTAAAGAGAAGAGAAATGTGTTTTTGAGGATTAGTGAAGTTTGGTGCATTAGTTTGTGTTTAATTAGTAGGTGGGTTATTGATGCTACCATTGCGCGGTTCCAAGTGTGGTCTACGCTGAACTGTGCGAAAACAATGTCGCCTTTTCTGGGAACGAAGGTGTGGAAGGTGGGAGCTGGTTGGAGACTCAACGAAGCCATATTCTCCAGGATTGAAGTAACTCTGTGGTCACCGACTTCTTGGACGTAGAACCTTCCACCTTCCTTGACTTCAGTAACCAGAACCTGCGACAAACGGCATATACATGTACGAGACGCATTAGAGTGAGAACCAAAAGTTGTGTGAGAACCAACGTAGGAGCGCAAAAGTGATGGATTTCATTCTATAACATAAAGGAGAAATTGTTTACTGTCCGGAGAACAATGTAACGAGGGATTGAAAGAAAGAAAGGAAGAAGTTTTTTTTGGTCTACCACGTCAACGTGTCTGTCAGCTCAGCACCACATCAGCGTGCTGCCAGGTGTCACGCTCTACCATATGCGTGTATATATAATAAGGTTGATTATAAAAAAAAGTGTATTATTCTAAAAAGGTAGCTCTGAACTTGTTGTTTATTTAATTTTGCAAAACACGTGAATTTTTTCAAAAATAGTGAAAATGACACTAGAATTTAAATTTACAAAAGAAAACCAAATTCTTTTTTTTTTTCAGATCGAGCTCGTTAGTTCTCTTTTCTTTGACCGATCATTCCCCACTTGAAGCTCGATAGTATAAAATAAGAATTTGAAATTACACCGAAGTTGAAAGATTTTTTTCAAGAACTCTACCAAAAAAATTTCGGATGGGTAAAGAACAAGCTCAAGTGAAAGAAAATGAGTCACTGGAATTAGAAAAACAAAATAAATTATTAGATATAAGCTAATAAGATCCATTATTATAACTTGAGATTGTCGATTTTTCTCTTCTTTGGCCGACCATTCTCAGCTTGCAACTTCATAACACAAAATAAGAATATTTTACCTAAAATTTAAGCAGAAGTCGATATACGTAATACGCACCTTCATCACTTTCTTAGGCCTTTTCCCATCAGCCGAAATACTAATTTCTTGTATCTCAGTATAATTCTCCCATATCTGCAATAGAACATCACCAAATAAATCTATGTAATAAACATGAGGTCGCTGGTTTCAATCCTCACGTTGTAAAACACTTCTGATACATAAAAACGTATGAAAATTACTTTCAATTTCTTCCGTTTAGCCGATTGCTCAGCCAGCACGAGACGCCCATCGACCACCCTGTCCTCACCAGCATAACCAGCCTGAATCCTGGCAAGTCCAGCCTCGAGAAGCGCCAGGGCCACATTCGTACTCCCCTCCCACAGCATCCCCAGGAACGTCCCTCTGCTATCGACCGCCTGCACCCGAACACGCACATCCCTCTGCAGGATCATCCTCCTCACCAACGCCACCGCCTCGTCTGAAAACCGATCCCCGCGCCCCGGGCACCTCACGTCCGAGAACGAAAAGGCAATGCTGCAACATTGCTTCGGTATCAGAACCTTCAGCCTGTGCCCGCTGAACACGTGCTCCACGACAGCCTCGTGCCTCCGGCTGCCCCTCAGGTACCGGAAATACCCCCTCGCCTCGTCAGCCGACGCCTGATCAGAATATGAATTAAATTCATGTTAGCGGTTTTCACGATACTCGTTGATATGCATTTCATTCACGGTTTTTTAGGCTCTGATACCATGACTAGGTCTGCATTGTGCGCGATCGGGGGGACTTCACAGGAGTGAATCCCCTTCTTCGCCTCCATGGCGCGCTCCTCGGCCCTCACGAGAGATTCGTAGTAGTGGGATCTCTCGTCAAAGTCCAAGTGCTTCACGGTCATCCCGAAACCCATGGAGATCACCAGCTCGGCGACGTTTGGCCCGAACTGCTGATAGTTGGGACAAGACGGGTAAAGGAACACCGATCCGAAATACATCCTTCTCGAATCGTCCTCATCGGCCAGATCGACCTTCCTAGTGAACTCCATCGAAACATAAACCTGGATCATAAACACTGCATTCAGGTTTTGTAATGAAATGCCCCAAAAATATAAATTATAAGCATCAAGTGACAATATTGCTATTTAATTCCTAAGAAAAATGTACAAATGTGTTTTATTATATGACACTTTTGTAAAAAGCTACTGTTAATAAAATATGTGTTTTGTTTTTTGCATATTCTTTTAAAAAAGATACAAACACACAAGACATTTTTGCTATTAACAAACAACGCATCATTTTTTGCAAGTTTCATATAATGTCACTTTTTGTAATTTTCACTTAAAAGTACCTTACGGCCGATGACGAGCGAGCGAAGGTACTCCTTTGCCAGAGTAGCATATGGTGCGGAGCTCTGATGCCCAATCTTAGGACATCTGAGACTCGAAAGATGGACTCGCCGCTCTGCTGACGGGCAACCGTATGGCGCAGCTTCGTCGGCAACAATAATGAAATCTCCGCTCAGAACCTCCACAACCTTGAAAAACATTATATTTTATGGTTCATAAATTCATGCACATTTTTGTCCGTATAAAAATAAGCAGAAACTAATGACTCACAGTTCCTGTAAAATTCTGATCATGGATCGGTTTTGTACATGTAGCGGGAGGCACGAAATTTTCCCAAATCTTGATTCCATTTTTCTTCGCTTTGATTTCAGCTGCCTTCAACTGTCTCCTCACATCTTCGTCCAAGAAACTCGCCGTCGATTCAACGTATCTCGCTAGCCCCTTTATTGACATATTGGGTTCGATGGTTAGAACCAATACAGAAAAAACTGTGACTTAAGAGTGTGAAAGAATGACAAAAGGTACTGTAAACTTTGTTTTCGTGCAGAACACATATACTTTTTGGAAAATGATGAAATCGCCTCTTGACATAACAATTTAAGATTTTTGTAAAATACGTAAAAGAAATCAAAGTTCACAGCATGTTAGTATGTGACACATTTTATGTAAACATCTTACATTTATGACAAGTTCCATAGCCAAGCTCCTCGACGCGTCTCCTTCAGAGTAGTACACTGAGCCAACCAGGTTGTTGAACCTATCCACCCCCTCAAGAACAATGCACACCTGCATTTCCAACACAGACCTAAACTCGAGCTCTCGCGCGCGCATAAACACATGTTTTATACTATTAGAATAGAAAAAAAGGAAAAAGAGTGCAGCTCACATCTCTGTGTAAAATGTGTGTTTCCACGAAATACGTGGCCTCTCTCCCAAACTCCTCAGAGGTCATCTCGGGCGGCGGTGGCATGACCGCCGCGTATCTTTCTGCTGGCGTCAGCGAGCCAGAGGGAGCGACGGAGGAGGCCTCTACATTAGGGAACTCGATTCTTCCTGAACACGGGGCCTAGCAAGAACAAACAGATTTTGAGGGGATTGAGGGAAGATGGTGTTGGAGAACTAATATAGGTGATCATTAGATATGTTGTTACTTGGACACCGGCGACGAGCATCTGGATGAAATGGAAGTCGGGGAGCAAGTAGGCTTTGAGGGTGCTTCCGTCTTTGACGTGCTCTATGATTGCTTTGCAAGGCCTTCCTTTCTTCTGGACCAACTGCTCTATGGAGTTTACATTGCTCGAACTGCCTGCACCAATGGACTCTCGAGAACTAGGAAGCTGCACAGTTCAAATGAGAGAGAGAGAGTTACAATTAACATCAAATGGACTCCAGAGCAAGTTTAGTGATTCTCGTCTCATATCTCATGTCCCGTCAGAGACTTTTGTCATCTCTACTGAAAATCAGTTTATGTCTGGTGGTCGAGATGAATTTTCTAGTTTTCTCTCCTTTAAGAATTAGAGTTCGAGTTTTGGTGGATCACCTCATAAACATACATGAGATTTTGGACTAGTTTAAATAAAGGGGCAAAGTTATGGGTTATTTTTCTTTTATTTCTAATTTATAATATCTGCCAGATTATGCTTAAGTAGATTTACTTTATTTTCTGATTGAGCTGTCCATAGAAATAAAATAAAGCAGAGAACAGTTACATATACAACAGGTTCAAAATGAAATGAACCTACCTGGCTCCACTGCCCTAAACGGTGGTGCTTAGCTTGAACCTGAAGCCGGTGAAGTTGAGCCAGGTATGGGGTCTCATGAGTTTGTCTCTTCACCTGCAAAAACAATTAATATGAATCACATGTTAATCACAAAATGCGAGAAATTAAGGAAACAAAACCAGAAATAATTATATACCTTGGCCAAGCCTAGACAGACGAGCAAGCAAGCCACGTTGTTGTCGTTCATGAAAACAGAACAGAACTCTCTGTTCTTGCTGGAAATGAAATCTACCTTAAAAATCACATCCTGCAACCAAAATCATTTCATGCAATTCACAACACCGAAACATGAGATTAAAATTGAACTCAGGAGCTCACACTGACATATGCGAGGTCCTGAGTTCAAATCTTGGTACATGCGAGTTTTCCTTCAAATGTTGACAAAAGGGTTAAAATACTAATAACACGATTCCCTGATTTTCCTGATTTGCTGATAAGAAAAAAAAAACTATTCTTGGTACGAACCTCCCCAATCAAGAGCTTCCTCAGAAACTCCCTACTCTCCCATGCATAAGCTTCGTCCTCACCGTCACTGCTCCCAGCCTAAAAGCATCACCACGTCGCATTATTCAATAATCTTAAAACCCGATTCACCTAAAAACTCAAATTGATAGCTACAGGCATCACCACGTCGCATTATTCAATAATCTTAAAACTCGATTCACCTAAAAACTCAAACTGATAGCTACAGCACTTGTACTGTGATATTTAAGTTGTTGGGTACCAAAGAAAAATGAGAACCCATGAACAATTTGAAGTGAACAAGAAGACGAACCAGTTTGGGAGCTTTGATAGAGGAAAGCGACACCGTTTTGTCTAGATTTTGCTTCGGGGCTGCGAGCCTCAGCGTGTCACCAGAAGGGACTCCTATTACACGACCAACGTACCATATTGGTGTCTCTGTCTCTGTCTGTGTCTCCTCTTTGTCGGAACCCATTTTTATGTTTGTATTAATCTCCTTCCCAAATCTACAAACAAATCAAGATCATGTGTCATTCAATGGTTTGGAGTCTGGACCGACCATAAATAAATAAATATATGAAGAAGAAGAAGAAGAAAAAATTGTGCTGTGATTAAGTGGGTTTTCACTAACACTGATTTTGAAGAGATTTGAACAACACTTTGAGAAGATAAGAGGGAAATGGATTGATTGAGATGTGCAGATTAATGAATGTGTTATTTATATAATGGGAGGATCCAAAGGCTCTAGAAAATGTTACTTGTTTTTCTTGTTTTCCTCTGTTAAAGTTGCCATTTTGGGGTGTGTTACTTTCTCTAATTATTAAATGCTTCAAATGCCTCCCCTAATTATCTTATCTTTCCATTTTAATCTCTTTGCAGCAAATGTTTTTCATGTGCACCCCTACCTCTTAAGATGATCACAATTATTTTATTTTGATGGTACTTTAACTTTTTAAGGTTAATTACTATACATAGTAAGATATTTTGATTCGTTGTGTAAATAAGATTTTCCGATTCGTTATATGAATAGCATCTATACATGCAAATTTAATTAGATGTAATAACGACTTATCAGTTATCTGTTTATTACTTAATAACTGCATTTTGTCGGAATTTTAAGTGGCATGATCTGTTTCAATCCGAGTAAATTGGATCGATCAATTAATATATTGATATAGTTTGTCGTGACGCGACTTCTTTTGAAAGTTCAATCATTTATATTCTTTTTTGTAATGATTGATATTGTTTTATCTGTAATGACGTAATTTTATTTTCACTGTATAACTTTTGATCATACATGTTTATTTATTACATTCTAAATATTTAATCGAGTGAGATAACGACTCAACTATGTATAAGAATTATCAGTTAGACTTAATAACGGCTTACCAGTTATCTATTTGTCAATAATCTAATTTTGTCGGAATTCCACGTGGCAAGATCTGTTTCAATCCGAATAAACTAGAACAATCAATTAATATGTTGTTATAATTTGTCGTGACGAGACTTTTTTGGAAGTTCAATCATGGATATTTGTCTTTTTTCTATAATGATTGATATTATTTTGTTTGTAATGACGTAATTATTATTTTCACTTTATGATATTTGAGAACTGTTTATGTATTATATTTTAGATACTTAATCGAGAGAGATAACGACTCAACCATATTTAAAAATAATTTTTTGATAACATCCACTCATTCAACATAAATATCTACAAAATTAATTTGAAAACAACATAAGACTTAAGGAGATTAATGTAGCCTCAACCTAACAAATAGAATTCACTTCAAACCATCGAATTACTCATGTTCTTGATTTAACTTCAGTTAAACACATTAGCATTAAATTGAACGCGAGATATCCTCAAAAAAACATTCCAACGATTTAAGATTCACACTTTTTGTTGACAGGTTATAAGTTAAGTTTAAAGTTTGCAAAATTGATATCATCTCGTTGTTGGCCCGGTGAGTATGGGCTCGGGTTGTTTGGGTGGGTTTAGCCTTTATGCTTGTAACTTGTAAGGGTAGATAGGAGTTCAAAAAATATCTCAGCCGTTAAATTTATATAATAAATAATTAAGATTAAAACATCAAACGGCTGAAATGAGTCCTTCCTTAGTTAACACCACATGAATAATTTTCATTTGAGTAATCCCTTCTTAACAATAGTTAAAAAGTTAATTAATGTGAAGAGTTCAAGGAGACTAAATGTTGGAGTTTAAGAAAGTTGTGGGGCCAAACTAATATTAAAGAAAAATGAGATTTTGAAAGGGTATAAATGTACAAATACCGTACGTTACTCTAGAAGCGGCACTGTTTGTATTTTAGAGTTGACTTTTGTGGATCCCACGTGCTGATTGATACGTAGCAGAGTTACATTATAATAAATAGAAAAATTGATATCTTTAACCGTCGGAACTCGAAACCCGACAAATACAGTTACAGTGAAACCTGGGAGAGGCGGCGATCCACGGTGGTTGCCTTAAACCGCTGCGCTGGCTCATGGTTTTGTTTCTTGGTATTGCCAACCGTTACTTTTCGGCTGGACCGGGTTCCGGGCCTAGTTTTGGGCCGAGGTCTAGATCCTGAAGCCTGGCCCAACTGTCCCATTCGAAGCCCAATGCGAGTCAGGCATAACTTGGGCTCAGCTCATATTTGCTCCGCAAAACTAACCAAACTGATGGAATTAAATCAAACGGAATTAACTTGAACCGATTTGAAAATAATCGAATTGAATAAAATTGTCTTGATTTGGTTTGAAATTGAACCGAACCAAACTCCATCGATTACGATTCAATTCATAGAAAGGTGAACCGAACTGAAAATCGATCGATTTAAACACATGACTCATTTAAATCATCGATATTTATTAATCGGGGCTAAAAATGTTGGTCCAACGATAAATAAGTCGAGATCGGGCAAGAATGTGATAATTTCATTAAAATAGGTTCAAAGAAAATCCAACCAAAAACCGGTAAGTCAAATATTAAATCAAAACCATCTAAAATATAAGAATTTCATGAAATTCAGTTTATAACATTGAACCAAACTAAAAACCAACATATTTAAAACTGAACCAAATTTGTTGAGAAATATAAATTAGTCTCAGTGTGAAATGTTTGGAGCCAGTCTTTTAAACACTTAACCATTAAGTCAAACTCATGTGTCAATTAAATTGAAAACTAAATTCAAACTTCACTGTCTCTTTTGAGTCAAACACAAACTTAACTCTAAATTTATTTAAAATCAAATGAAAATCAGAGTAAACAATTTTCTCCGAAATGAACAACAATAAATATGAGTTTACAAAACCCTAGTGAGTAGTGATATTGCACGTGTGAACCCAAAATAGAGCATGTGTACGTATAATAGGTCGGATTGTGAGAGCTACCCAAAACGACACGCGTAGAGATCAGTGAGCAAGTGACTTGAATCACACTCGTTTTCAATTGTTTTTTATTTATTTTTGTCCCTGACTTGTCATTGATAAACCGCGAAAGCCAACCAACCAAACCGAAGACCCATTCGTGTCCGCGTAGATTGAATTGATTGTGTCTCCTCCAACTATCTTCTTCGGACATTGAAATCTATTTCACAACATACCAAAATATTTTCTTTCCAAGAACAGAAAGGTCAATTCATTTCGTGTCTGCCTCTAATCAACTGTGCAATCCATTATCAGACCAGATTTGGGCTATCCGAGGTAACGATTTTGTCTCCGATCAATGGATCAGATATTATTTGTAAACCTAATAGCAATTGGGTTTTGTGTTCCTCAATCTATTTGATTCCTGTGCCGCACTTGGGTTCTGGGTACCCTATATTTTGCTTTATTAGTGGTTTTTTTTAATTGGCTCAATTGTTGATGCACACATCAATTGAGTACACTTCTATTGTCCCCAACTCATTAATATTGAAAGGTTTATCTGAATTCATCAAGGGTTGAACTTGCCCTCTTAAAGTTGATTATGGGTTGTATGGGGAATTTGAATATATTCTCTCACTCAATCCCATTATTTGAAAGTGAGCATATGAAGATAGGCATCAATATTATATATTGGGTAGTTTTCAGTGTCTTCTTACAATATTTTTCAATCAATATCTTAACAATTTTTCAAAACTATTTCTAGGAACATGTTGTGAACCTGTATCTAGTGTTTGTATTCATAGGCTTTCGTCATTCATAATGTGGGTTAGAATTAGATTTAATGAATTATTTTCTTTTGATAGTTTTTTAATCAAGTTCACATTCAGGAATCATAGAAACTGATATAAGTGTTTTTCTATGGCGTTTTAGCAGCAGAGGGTGGCCGTAGTTGCTGATTACTTTGTGAAGAACACACCAGCAGCTTTTCGGTCATTATTATGAGAAATGGGACTTATTATGTGGGTGAGTCTTCTAGCTCGACTTCCATGAGCAGCCAGCAATCTACCGAGGATGACCACATGATTGCTGCTGTACTATCGGAAGAATATGCCAAGTTAGATGGTGCAATCGGGAAGCGCCTCACGAACCTCGCACCTGTGCCTGTAAGTTTGTTGTTAACCTTTGTTAGTTAAGTGACTTACATGGATCATAGTCTTAGAGTTTGCAATTTTCTGGATTTGTATCCATTGTTCAATTTAGTGCTGGTTCCAAATACTGCTCTCATAATTCCAAAATAAGTGTCGTATTTCTTTTCCTGACAAAATGAAGAGTTAGTGGACCACTTGCTATGATACTCACGACATGAGGCAATAACTAACTCACAAGAGGGGTTTGTTTGGTAATCTATGCATAATTCACTTCCTCAAAAGGAAAATGGACTCTTATTTTGGAATATCTAATTTAGTGAAGCCCTTTTCTAATGTTAAACCAAGAAACTGTGCCATCTTTAAACTTTTCTGATGGTTTGGTTATTTTATTTTATTTTTGAAATTATTATTTAGAGTTCAGGGTTACCTCAAATCCCCCCTCCCACTCGTGGAGACATAAGTCATGTCATTTGAATCTTATAGTCAAAACTCTATTCACTATATGGCGTCCTGCAATATGTTGTTGGGAGTGTTCTTTTTTGGGATTTGTTAGGAAGTTATTTCGAATCAATTATAGTTTTGACTGAAAATTTCAGCACATTCCGCGGATAAATACATACATCCCCAACTTAAATGATGCCAGTTTGGATCACCAGCGGCTTACTCAGAGGTATATATCTTGTACTTGGCAATAATATACACCTTAGGCTCCGTATGTTATTTAGGTGTCCATCTTGAGAGAATGGAGTCATTGGTTGTAGAACTTATATTCTGTTTGTTTCTCATATTTGGTAACGGTATTAAGTAAACTTCTTATTTTCTCAGGCTCAATGTTTATCGCGTATATGAAGTGAAGGTCTCCGGAGATGGAAATTGTCAGGTGTGACTTGTGATTGATTCTAAGTAACGCGGAAATGTTGCTCGTGAGCTTTATTGATTTATTTTGTTTCTCTTGTAGTTTCGTGCACTTTCAGATCAGTTGTACAAGTCTCCTGAGTATCACAAGCATGTCCGGAAAGAGATCATCAAACAGGTTTGTAGTTATCGCTGAATTTTCATGCGGATGCAAGTTCCTTTCGAGACTGATATGAGTTTGATTGCTTTACCGTTATTTTTTCCCTCCCGTTTCAGCTGAAAGACAACAGATCTTCATATGAAAGCTATGTTCCAATGAAGTATAAACGCTATTACAAGAAAATGGCCAAGTATGGAATTTTTTCAAGAATCACTATTCTCATTCGGTGCAATAGTCCTTTACATCTGTTAATTAATGTTCATTTAATTCGTCTGCATTTAATTCCTATGCTAATTTACTCTCTTTTTTGTAGATCTGGTGAATGGGGTGACCATGTTACCTTACAAGCTGCTGCCGATAAGGTCTAGTTCCTTTCTGCT
>JAYMTQ010001477.1:0-13398 GCA_036897385.1 Geranium incanum | reverse complement strand
TTTGAATAGTAACACATTTTGATAAATAGTTTGTTGAAGGAAAAATTGCAAAAAGTCTCTCTATGATTATGTTTTTCTTGCACAAACTCTCCCTTCACTGTGTATTTTTGCAACAACTTTCCCTCACTCATGTTCATTTTTACAAAAATTCTTTTACTCATGTTTATTTTTGCACTGTCTATGCAAATCCGTGAAAAGTAATGAAAGTGTCACTTAAGTGTTAATTCAAACGTGTTTAGGGGTGGATACTTTGGCAACGGAATAGTAGACCGGATTCGAACCGAACCGAAATTGGGACCGGAGAATCAAGAACCGCAGGTAACGGTTTCGATTCTGGTTCTTAAAATGAAGAACCGGAGAGTCCAGACTGGTCCAATTTTTGACCGGTTCGGTCCAGTTCTAGACCCCATGCCCACCTCTAAGTATGCTAACTCAAACGTCCAACCCTTGCGTGACAATTTCGTTAATTTTCACGGATTTGCACATATCATGCATATTTGAACATGAGTGGAGCGTTTTTACAAAAATACAGTGAAGAGAGAGTAGGAGACTTTTTGTCATTTTCCCTTTATTAAATGACAATTCTTTTTTAAAAAGTCCTAATTCTAATTCTAGTGACCAGTCCTGAGATCACTAGTTCACGATCATTTGACATGTCCAGTTGGTTAACTTATATGGGATCAATTCTTGTATCTGATAAATCTGTATGTTTATGTTTTGTTGTTTTTGTTTGCTTCATTTTTAACTTTGTTTCTGTTCGGTTTTATTTTACTTTTATCCGAGCAATAGGTAAGGTGAAGAGAAATGACTCGGTGTTTGATATTCAAGAAAGTCACTAAGATAATGGTGGTGTTGAAAAGAGAGGTGAAAGTGAAGGTTTGATCTAAAGTGCATGAACCAAGAACAATCTTATGTATCCACCTTCCTCAATTCACTCAAGGAAAATAAAAACAATGCTAAAGTGCACAACCTTTTGAATTTGTATTATATTGCAGATCTAGAGATGATCAAATACAGATTTTGAACCCAAAACACCAACAACTACAAGCATAAACCTAAGCATGCCTACTTATGATCTTAAGCAACAAATTCACTGAAATTATTGACATTACATCTACTAAGTCTCTTAGCAAATTGTAACAACTCTGTTCATGTAAGTTAAAAAAAGGCACTGTAACTTTCGAACTCGATTCTTAATCCAGCTTCACCGAAGAGAACAGGTAATGCACAAACCAGAATGAAGAAAGGAACCCCACTGTCCCCGTTGCAAGCATAATCGCTAAAACCATCAAGAGCGAGTACCCCAAGTATAGAGTTGCAGAGACAGGACCGCTCAGACTTTTAAGATCAAACACGAGATAGTTCACGGAATAAAGGAAAATGTATATAGCGACCGAACCAGACGCGAAGAAGGACTTCCACCACCACTTCCAGTCCTCGACGCATAAATGCATGTAGGTCAGGACAAGGGATACTTCAGCGCAAACAACGACTAGGAGGATCATAACGACAAAGAGGAACCCGAAAACATAGTAAACACGGCCCATCCATATGCTAGACATGATGAAGAATAGCTCGATGAAAAGGGTGCCGAAAGGAAGGGTTCCCGCACCTAGGACTAACAACGAAGACGGGTATTTTTGAGCTGGGATTTCTCGGGGGATCTGGTTGGTCCGGACAGGGTATTCAATATGAGGCGCCTTAGCCCCGAGGTACCCACCAACAAAGGTAAGGGGAACCGAAATGCAGAACCAAAGCAAAATCAGAATTACGAATAGGAAAAACGGAATGGCTCCTGTGCTGTGACTACCCCACAATAGGAAATTAAGAGTGGTTAGGATTGAAAAGGCGATACCGGGGAAGAAACAAGCTACCTTCCATGAGACAGAAGCCCATCCTTTGTGATCACCACATCCAATCGTCCTCCAGAGCCTAACTGCAGCATAGCCAGCTGCTACACCAAGGATCATGTAGAAAAACAGCATACCGGTGATGAGTGTTCCGCGAGAAGCTGGTGACATGAATCCAAGGGCGGCAAACAGTATTGTCACAACTGCCATCCCGAGAATCTGAACTCCATTCCCAACCATTACGCACAACAAGGCAGCATTGGTTGGAGGGCGGAAAACATCCCCCACGACAAGCTTCCACCCAGACAACTCCTCGTTCATCTGCGCTTGAGCCTCCTTATCAAGCTCCTCATAGTGGGTCAGATCCCTCCTCACAGTCCTCAAGAAGATCACGAGCACAATCCCAGCAAGGAAGGTGATAACCATGAGGGAATTGAGGATCGAGAACCAATGAACCTTCGATCCCTCCATCTTCAAATAAGCATCCCACCGCGATGGCCACTTGATGTCGCTCTCCTCAAAAGCCACCTCGTAGGTGAACACAATCGGCTGGTCTTTCTTCACCGCCATTGCAACAGTGGTTGGATCACACTTGATCGGATTCGGGAACCCGTCATAGGTCTTCAAGTCCTTCACCGAATCAGCATTGTGCATCACGCTGCAAGGAACCACCTCAAACCCGACAACCATGTAACCCGGCTCATCTGAATCCTTATTCCCAATTATAGGGATCATCTCCGCAGCATCACCCGTTCCCATCACGCGGGCAACATTAGCCTCCTCGTACTTATGAACAAGAACAGTGAACTTCAAATGATTAAACACGTAATACACATCCTGAACCTTGATACCCACAGGGTACCCAGTCCACCTCAAGAAGTACCCTTCCTTTCGGGTATACCTAATAGCAGGCAAATTGTCCAGAATCAAGTTAACCTGATACATCTCATCGATCCTCTCAGTCAAAAGCTTAAAGCTATCATCTTTCAGCGGATCGGTACGGCACATGAAGATACCAGACTCGTTAGTGTGCATTTTAAACCTATACGGCGAGTTCTCAATTCGATCCCCCATGAGGAGCTCGCCGAGATTCTCAGCACTGTCCTTCACACCCTCAACGGGCTTGCAAAAGGGCAAGCTATAGTAGCTAAAGGGCATTTCCGGATCAATGGAGGTCAGAGAATTGACCTTCACCGACAAGGCGTCGCCGATGCCGTATTTGTGGGGGTAGCTACCGGGAAGATAAAACCCATACCCAGATTGAAGAAACAAACAAACAGCCAAGATCCAGATCTTCAATCGATCGAAGAAGTGCATTTTTTAATCTGTGCTCAATTCGAGTCAGATCCAGCTGACCCAGATCGGGGATTGGGCCAAAAAGGTCGAAAATGCAAATCACAAATCACAAACAGGGGCTTGATTCAGATTTCACTGACCTTTTTTCTGAGAGGGAGTGAAAGAAGAAGGAGAGGCTCTCCTTGTTCGTGACTCTGGAACCTGAGATTTGTGAGAGAGACGATATAGAATGTGGAGAAAAAAAAAGGAGCGAGAAGAGGAATATATATGGAGGGTCCTATACGGTGTCGCGTAACTGTTACCGTACAGTCATGGCTTTTCCGAGAATCACCGTCCATTTAAGAATCGTTTGTGACAATTTAATCATGGAATATATTTTTCCTATATTTTATTTATTAATGAAATATGCGTATATATATATATATTTGTTATATTAAACGAGCTTGTGTGTTCTCAAATTTTAACACTTATTGACGGTCAAACTTGTTTTAGGAAAAAAATTAATGTACCAAATGTTAATATTTGGAAAATAATATAATATCTTAACTCTTAAGTTGTAAAAGTTTGTTTTATTTATGTTTTATAAATATAATTGCAATTTTTAAAGTTTAGCAAATCATCATATTAGTAGATTCTTTGTGTATTTTAAGGTGACAAAAATAGTTTAAAGTAGAGATTAAAAAACTAACATGATTTGGTTAACTACAAAACATTATTTTAGTATGTATATTTTTTGAATTTTATTTGCTAAAGATGTTCATTGGGCAATCATCACTTCATCACATTATCTAGATCTTGGCTTTAGTGAATAGGTTATTATCCTTGTTTTGTTCAATCTAATTTAATATATTCACTGAACATTATATTATGTAAGCTTCATACAGGTCTGAATCCAGCTAAGCCATGAAAACAGGCCTGCAACTTACAAATATTATTTAAGTTGCTTCTTTAAATAATACTGTGATGTAGTTCCAGGAACCACCAAATATTTCATATGATTTAGCACTAAATCATCCCAAACTCTTAAAACCCACAAAACCTGCCCAGAAACAACCTTCCTGTAACCAAGATCATATGATGTGAACACTGATGATGATTGCTTAACGAATTTGTCCCAAAAAAGGAGAATGCTGAATCTTAAAAAAGGGCTTATGCAACACTTTTTCACATAAAAACTGGGAAATTGCAATCAGAACATGAAAGCAACACAACAAAAGCAGTCAATGACTTCAAATTTACTTCAGCCAGGTCATAGAGATCAAGTATGTGCAAAACTTTGCTCCCACTTCACCTCCACCTTTTGTCAATATCATCAATATGCTTCAAAATTAGCTTAAATAGTACTTAAAGAACCAGTTTGAACAAAACAGTTACACAAGGACGAGGAGGGAAACGATTATGGTACATATATTCGAGATGTTTTGATGTTAGCAGATAATACAAGTGTGATCCACAATTTAATTATGGAATTAAGAACTTAGGTTCTAACCTTTGGCGCCCAGTCCACGCGATTTGGGGAGCTTGGTAGCAACAAGAGGGTTGACCATGCCTTTTGAGTCTTTGCCTAAGCCCATGCCCTCAACAAAACCCATTTTTGCCATCATCTTGGATCCAAACCCTTTGGTGTGTTTTTCGAATGCCCCGACTTTTTGAGATTTATTCCTTGAGAAATCTCCAGCATGAGGCTTCTTCCGAGGGGTATCATCATTGGAGTCTCCAGCGGGAGACTTCTGTTTAACTGAGTCATCGGCCGGTTCAGAGAATTCAACTCCCAAACCAAGAGATTTGGGCCGCTTGATTGCTTCTATTGGTTGCACCATGCCTTGACCATCTTTCCCCAATCCTCCACCTTCTACGAAACCCATTTTAGCCATCATTTTTGACCCGAAACCCTTTGTGTGCACCTCAAATGCACCAAACTTCTCCGAGCTGGATGCGCCCTTACTCTCACACATGTCACTTGTCTCCTTAAATTCAACGGCTTCAGAATGCATTATGCCACTAGCAACAAACGACACGGGTTGATTGGCATATACAGGTCTTTTCTCACTCTGTCTCCTTCCACTTGATTCTGCACTGCTGCGGTTGGCTGACTTTCTTGATGACTTGATTTTTTGAAATTCAATGCCACTCTCCTTCGCAGTCTTCCTTGGCTTTCTTTTACCTCCACTCACAGATTTCATATTTGAGCATTCTACCGCAAAGTCAGCGTCCTCTTTGACAACTCCTATCAGCTGAAATTCACAAGAGAATCACAGATTTTCAGATGGCATGCAAATTATAGAGACAGAGTTGGATAAATGAAAATTGTTGAATATAATTTAGAACTCCAAAGGGAAAGTTAATACGAAAGTAAACCTTTTCCAGGCGAAGTCTTTCGCTAGATGATGGCATAGACGTATGTTGTGTCCGAGTTACAGTCACAAATCTGGCAAAAGAAACTGGTATTAGTTTAAACAAAAGCATAGGGCCTTGCATGCACTCACGTACCTTTTCTTGCCAGAACCTTGAGAGAGACTTCGCAAGTGATAAACTGCTGCTATTCGCTGCACCTATATATTCACAACTAGTTATCATCAACAATTGTAATGAACTAGTGCATATAAAACAACTATAAACTAGTGGAACAAAATGGTTAATGAAGGAAGTGTTACAGAGAGTAATACTTATATTTCTTGAATTCTGTTATTAGAAACATACTTATATTTTACTGGGATTGGAACTTTTTTCTTTACAAACAAATATAAAGTGTAACAACACTGAGCGAAATCCAATGTAAACAGGATACACACAAGGCATTGAAGAAAAAAGAAACAATTGTATAATATACGAGCAAAGAAAAAATATTTTTTTCAAAGAATTTAACCTGACAAGAGAAGAAGAATAAGAAGTTAATATTATGTACCTGGGAACAATCCCTGGAATGCATAGGCTGAAAACTAAATATATCTACTCCATTCAGTACGACCGCCTCTAATTGCTACAATTTAAAATCATAAACTGTTAGTTCTTCTTTAGTCCAGCATATCAAACCATTCAGTACAATTCAATATGACAAAAGATCTTACTTATCTACGGACCAATATATATTTGAGGCAATGTGGGTGGGGGTGATGGTGGAGGAGAACAATGGAAAAGCAAACCATGGTAAAATAAAGTTAACGTTCTTGTTCATACCGAATTTATATCCTCAAGATCAACACCACGATTCAGCATCCTCTCCCGACGCTTCACAGCAATCATTTCTTTTCTGTGCTTCTTTTTCAAACCTGCATGATTGATAAGAGTATTAAAAAGCTATAAACTATGACTTTAAGACTGACCACAACATCTCTAGTTACAATTTTTTGGGCTTAAATAAAATAATAAATGCACAATGGTATACATAATAGCTTTAGCTATAGGCATTAATTTCTACTTATGCAACTTCAAATAGTTCCATAAAGACCTCAAATAGTTCTCCAAGGTAACATTTAATCTAAAGAGCCTTCCAATGTGTGCATAGATTGGAGACAATACTCGAACAGCTCACAATTTAGCAAGTGGGCCATCATGATTGTTACCCACCAGAGAAGCACAATAATAATTGAAACGATAGTAACTATGCATAAACGAAAACAAACTAGTAACACCAATGTAATCTAAGTCACAAGTCCGCTGATGATGCCAAAACTGCAGGATAAATGGGCAACACTGTACCATAAATATCAGCAAACAAAGAGGCAAGGCTATCAAATACTTTGGAGAAGCTATACACATAGCATAATCAATGGTGGTTATCCCTGGTATCAAGTTAGCCAATTATTTAGGCTACCTAATCATGATTTGGGAGATACTGAACAATAGAAATGCATTATAAATAGTACAAAGACATGCTAGTGAAATTTACCAGGAACGCTTTTGCAAGTTTTACTCTTTCGAGCCTTAGGGGGCCAAGACTCTGGAAACCGAGAAACATGTTTTTTTCTTGCCGAGAAAGATCTTGGATCTTTTACTAGCATAACATCATCTAAAGTTGATGACAAGATAACATCTGTACCATCAGCAGGTGTACGATACTTCTTTTTACACTGAGGCTTCTTCATACCATATTCTCTTGATGCATCCCCCGGAGAAATGCCGCCCAACTTCTCTGTGGCTTCATCAAAGCTATTGCTAGAAGAACTATCATCATCTGACTCGTCCGATCCCTGTTCCACCAACCCCTTAAAATCTAAGATTCTCGCACTCCCCCCTATTCCTTCCAAGTAATCATCTGCAACTTCATCATCAATATCTGAATCACTGTCAAGTGTATCTTCAGAGCCATCGCTGTCAGTTGATCCACCTTGTTCATCTGTCTCAGAAGATTCTGAGTTTGAATTATTTGATGCCCCTCCATCACTGTCCTCGTCACTTTCATCGCCAGATAAATCTTGAGTGTAAAACCTCATCCCTCCAATTGACAGAAAGCCAGAATTTTTCTTCGGAGATAACGGCTCGGCCAGAAAATTTTCAGCTACATCCACTGTTTGTCCTCCAATGACACACTCATCTGCATCTGTTTCCTCATCCGATGATGGAGATTTAAAACATGACCCCTCTTCTTCTTCCATTTTCTTTGAGGATGATCCAATGTTACCCGGGGTTGCCTCAGATTCATCATGGAAACCCAGTCCTCGATGAGAACTATCCCCTAATACAGAATCAGAACGGTATTCATAGGTAAGATCCATATCCTGGGCTTCCAAAGGCTTTTGGTCGGCATAATCAACAATTTTGGTCCCCTGTGAACCACCTAAAACAATAGAACATGGCTCATCCAGATCATTGTCTCCATTCACATTCCCTATGGCCAGAACAGAAGACTTTTTGTGCAAACCTTCCTGTCAAATGTCCAAACATGATCCCGATTAGTGTTACAGGAAATCACAAGTACTTGTACGATCTTCAAAACAACACTTCCTAAGTTTCATTACCATCACCAAATTTCATATACTCTTATTCCAAACTGAAAAAATTCAAAAAAAGGGTGAAATTTTATATAATCAGAAAGACAAAAATTATTTGGAAACCGAAAAGAACTGCTAGCCAAAAAAAATGCATACCTGAACATCAATTGTTGGATACTGGTATCCAATACCATTCGCATTAGATTTCCCAGAAACAGGTCTAGAACAGGAAACTCTAGCTCCATTAGAATTCCCAGATTTGGGCCCGGATTTGGCACTCCCATTCAGATTTTTCCCTGCAAATTTGCACCAAAAGGGATTTCCAAACCAAACAGGGAACAATCCAAATTTGAAATTGAAAGCTCCACCCATACAATGCTAAGAAGAAAAAAAATGAAATCGATACCATAATTTCTATTCTATTCCCCAGTAGAAAATCAAATTCCCCAGTGTTTAATCAAAGAGCTTAATGCAGTAAGATTTCATATTACTTGCTTATTTTCCATCAAATTTTGTAAGCAGCCAAACAAAATAAAGTTTATGGGGATTATGTACACAAATTCATACGATTAACCAGATTTTCTTCCCAATTCTTCATCAATTTTCCCAGAGAGAAATGGAGGAGGAACCTGGATTCTGTGTTGGGGAAGGAGAGCGAAACGAGGACCAATCGGACAAGAGACCTCCCTCCACGAAGAGGCGATCGCCATCTTTGGACGGTTGTTTGGGCTCGGCGCATTGTTGCTGGGTCTTCTCCTGCCGCGCCCTCCCATGGCTGTCGCGAGCTTCTTCTTCTTCTTCTTCTTCTTCTCCAATGGAAGGATCAGAATTCAGAAACAGACTGTGATCGTTTCGAGAGAGCGAGAGACGAAGATGGTGGCGTAGAGAAGCCTCCGGTCCGGTCTCCACAGACACTGCACCGTCACCGTCGATCACGTCAATGGACAAGCTTCACCGTCCACACGATATTTTAGCAACGCGTGACCAAGTTGGGCCTCTAGTCCTCGAATACATCCGGGCCCATTTAATTTTTTTAGGCCCGGTCCCGACCCAATTATCTATACCCTAACCTAACCCCTGGTTTCTCCTTCCCTCAGTCTCAATATCACTCACTCACGCAGCCAACGACCCGACACGCCGTGCCTCGCCGCCCGCGTTTCTCCGCAACCTCCGTCCGTCGGCGAGCTCCGAATTCTGACCCCGACCCGAGTATCTTTCAGGTCCGGTTTCCCTCTATTTTGACTCGTGTCCTGTGCTTCTCTTTTGTACTGTTTTTGGATTTGAATATTTTTATGGGTATGAGTGCGTGGTTGATTATCAGTACGATTATTTTTTTGGAGATTGGCTTGGTTTTGAATTTTGGGTAGCTGGAGTTTTTTTAGTTATTTTGAAAGATAATATTTTGCTGTTTTGTAAAGCTTTGATTCACAGTTCCTACTTGATATGCAGTTTGGTCTTGTCTTGTTTGCTTCACACAAATTCAATTTTCGTTTCTTCACCTAATTTATGGTTTAATGAATGAGTTGCTTGAGAACTTCATTTTGAGTTGTTGAATTGGTTTGCTTAAAGATCATAATTGTTTATTTTTTTTCGGGTTGGGGTTGGGGAGAATTGGGCATGGGGGAATCCCGTAACCACAGAGGATGAGGTTAGCTTCTCTTCCCTCTGTAAGCAATGACATGGGATAGAATTAATAAATTTTAACATATTATCCATATTGGCGATGGACTCTATTGATGTTTCTAGGTTTATTTGATAGGATTGCTTTTGAAAGTATTGTTTGGTTGTCAAATTTATCAGGTACTATCCATCTGTAATTAGAAGTATGTTGTCATTTTGATTATCAGAATGTATTATTTCATATTTCACCTTGGTGTTCAGTGTAATTAAGTTTTTTTTATAGCTGAAACAAGTGTAGTCACTTAATGATATTTTGATACTTGTTGCAGATCTTTGGTATCGAACAATGAGTTTGATATCTCAAAATGCTGTCACCAAAGACAGAGTCAAGTCTAAAAGGGAGGATAAAGATGATGACTTGAGTTTGAAGGAGAATATAGACATTGATGATGGGAAAGTTTCTGATTTGGATGTGATAAAGTCCAAGAAGAGGAAGAAGCAGGAACTTCAATTGGAGGTTGAGGAAGAAAAGGAAAGGAAGAAGTTGGAGAATTTCTTGTTTGGGGCCCTCTATTCTCCCGTTGAATTTGGGAAGGAGGAGAACGAAGATAGAATCCAAAACAAGGACAAGAACGGTTCCGCCTTGTTCTTCACAGACCGCTCTGCAAACAGTGCATTATCTGTTTACGAAGAGGATGCAGATTTTTCCGAGGACAGCGATGTAGAGGAAGCTGACCAAAAGAAGGCTGTTTGGGTTGATGACGAGGAAGAGAAGACTAACATAAACATAGGCAATGTCAATAGGTTAAGGAAGCTGAGGAAGGAAGAGGGCGAGACAGTGGTTACTGGTTCCGAGTATGTTTCTAGATTGAGGGCTCAGCATGTTAAGCTGAATCCAGGCACAGAGTGGGCCCAACTTGGTTCACGACCGAGAAACGACACGTCCTCCGATGACGAAGCTTCAGATGAAGATGGGGCTGTCGTGGCTCGTGGATACAATGCTGGTGAAGCTGTCGATGATATTCTCCGGACAAATGAGGATCTCGTGGTGAAAAGTCGGGAAAAATTGTTGCCCGGACGTCTCGAGTTCTCTAGACTTAAAGATGCCAATTCTGAGGATCCTTCCAATGCTGTGATCAACTCGGTTCAGTTCCACCGAAATGGCCAGTTGCTACTTGCCGGTGGGTTGGACAAGAAACTTAGGTTTTTTCAGATTGATGGGAAACGGAACACAAAGATACAAAGCATCTTTCTCGAAGACTGCCCTATCAGAAAGGCGGCGTTCATGCCCGATGGATCCAAAGTCATTATATCGGGAAGAAGGAAGTTCTTTTACAGCTTTGATTTGGTTAATGCAAGAGTTGACAAAATAGGCCCTCTGATTGGTAGGGAAGAGAAGAGCTTGGAAGTATTTGAAGTTTCTCCTGATTCAAGCACAATCGCTTTTGTGGGCAATGAAGGCTACATCTTGTTGGTTTCCTCCAAAACAAAGGAACTCATCGGAACACTAAAGATGAACGGCACAGTCCGTTCTCTAGCTTTCACTTCCAACGGGGAGCAATTGCTGAGCACTGGTGGAGACGGGCATATTTATCACTGGGATTTGAGAACTAGGACTTGCTTCCACAAGGCAGTTGATGACGGGTGCTTGATAGGTACAGCTCTCGGCACTACCCCGAGCGGGACTTTGTTTGCAGCTGGTTCGGACAGTGGGATTGTGAATGTCTATAACAGAGAGGAGTTCTTGGCAGGCAAGAGAAAACCCATGAAGACGATTGACAACCTCACAACGAAAGTAGATTTCCTGAAATTCAACGGTGATGCTCAGATAATGGCTATGTGCTCGAGCATGAAGAAGAACAGCTTGAAACTGGTACATGTTCCTTCTTTTACTGTGTTCTCGAACTGGCCTCCGCCAAACATGGCTGTAGGTTACACCCGCTGTCTGGATTTCAGCCCAGGCGGAGGGTTCATGGCTGTGGGCAATTCTGCTGGGAAAGTGCTTCTCTACAAGTTGCATCACTACCAACATGCTTAGTCAGTTGTTTTTGCTTCTGCAGCACAAGGTTATTTTATTTCTCTCTTTGGATGGTTTGAATACTTGTTTTGGCCTGAAATGGATCCAAAGCCATTTCTGTTCAGGATTCTAAGTATGCTTGCAAAACAATTTTGGGTAGTAAGATTTGTATTTTTATGTCAGATTATGTTATTAAGATCAGTCATAATTTTTATAAGCTTCTTATAATGTTTGGTGATTTTCAGTTGTCAACTCTCCTATCTGGTCATACATGCTAACCAAGTGTTGCATTAATAGATGGTCTATTGATTTTGATTGTGTCAATTTAGTTCTTTCAGTTTCATATCTAAAATTTTATAGCCAAATAGTTAAATATAATGGTATAACAAAACTATGAACTATGGCTGTGTGAGTTGCACAAATTGAAAGGTGTCTGTCCCAAGGCTATAGTATAATTTAGTTCTCTAGAAAACAATCACAGTGAATGTGTTCTTTCTCTGTATCACAAACTGATATGTAATTGTATCTCTACTTTTACTCTACATGCTCTTTGAGAAATTGAATGGTCTTAATTAAAGAGTGATCTCACTCCTGTGTCCATCTCTTGAAAATCAGTTCAATGATCATGTCATCACCATTCCTTTTTTTGTTGAACTTGATTAATAAACTTGCTTCACCGACAGTGTCTCTGCCTTCAAAGCCTCTGCTAAACTTGTTATATTCACACACATCCATGCACAAGGTTCTTCACCATTCAACTCAAGAACAGGACTTCATGTTTTAGATCCCATTTTCCCTTAAACTTGTTGAAGAAAGCCAATCATGACAGAAAGCTGTAATAAATGTGCAGGTTCCAAGCACGCATTTGTTTGGTCTCTCAATCACATGAAGATTGAAGAAAAAAACTTGAGCGAGCCAAAACAAAACTATTGCACAAATATAGGATGTCAAAAGAAAGGGAATCAGGTTGCCCTGATCTCACAGTTGACCAAGATTGCCTCAATGTCAATAGGATCAATCAGCCACAGACAATTGATGATCCTTAACAAAAAAATTTTTTAGTCAACTACATTTCATCAAGTTTGAAGTCAGATTTAAATGCAAAAGGATAAAAATATTCTTCGATTGTCATTCAAGAATATTTGGGTCATTTTATATTCAAAATTAACATAATGTTGTTCAATTGTAATTACATGAGATTATCGTCGAAAGAAATTGACCTCGAGCCATCAAATCACTCACAGAAATTCATTCAATTTAATTCAATGATAATCGTAAGAAGCACCCGCACCGTGTATACGACGTCAACCACGAGCTCAAATTGAGACCAATAAACTAACAAAAGATAGAAGTTTCAGCTTCTGCGTTAAGCAGAGAGAAATGAAACACTGGAGAGAGTAGGATTCTCCGTTTGGTCAGCGAGAAAAAGAGAGGGAAACAAAGAGAAAGGGGAAGGAAAAAGTCGTTACACTAACGGTCATCACTTTTCACCGCCAGTAAATCAACAAGATTTTTTTAAATATTCATTACATAAAAAATAAAAAAAACGGTCCAAATGGATAAGCTATGGCTTAACATCCAACACATAACAATGCCATGATCCACTCTCAGCTTCCTCCCGCCACGTCACCCCTCCGCCACCACCGCCACCGCCTCCGAGCCGCCGCCGCAACTCTCCGATCTC
>JAYMTQ010001476.1:0-13398 GCA_036897385.1 Geranium incanum | reverse complement strand
GAATGCCAGTCATAAATATAACCATTAGAAGTATGAACTCACAATGCTAGGAAAACTTGGTATGATAGGTACATCAATGGATTCAGTCTCTTTTGTAGGTTGATAGAGAACACTTGTTTTCACCATCCTCTCATTCAGTTGCTCTGATATGACCAATTTAACTCGATCCTCACAATCAATCTCCGAAATCCCATCTCCTGAGACAGAAAAGGATTACACGGTATATTAAAAATCATTACACTCAAGGGAACACTTAGATATGAGATAGCAAAACTCAATTAAAATTTTTACTTGGATGTTTAATAAATGTAGATGTCCTAGTCTGTCTGGAATCTTGATTATCATTACAATTCAAGAGGTGGAGAGCAATCAGTGGAGTTGTGGGGAAAACTGCTTTCTTTTGCAAAGAATGGTCCAACTTGCATTTCTGCTTATCCAGCCCATGCCTAATGCATGAATAAGAAACACCACCCATGAGGTTCAGAAAGATCAAAGAAATTAAATTCTCCAGTACCAGACCTAAATATTATAAGCAACACACCTTTGAGTCGTCACCTTAATCTTCATGAACCTCTCAATTAAGGGGTCAAAATTGCTCGCGCAATCAACTGAATCTACTACTTTGCGACCTTTAGGAGCAGAGTTCTTTTTGGGCCGCTTTGCAGGTCCAGATGCATCGCTTTCCATGACTTCATTGTGACAGTAACTTGCAGATTCATTTCTAGCACCAATTGAAACCTGAGCATTCTCCAAATGTTTTCTCTTTTGGGCTCCAGAATTCTTTCTTGACTTTTTGACAAGGTGCTGATCCATTTGATTACTAGGTGCTTTGGTAGGAGTATTGGCCCTTATAAATGGTGAAGGATACTGCATATGTGGTTGCTGGTGATTAGACTGGTTGCTTCTTTGATACATCTCGGTGTCCTTGTCATTTCTCTTCTCAACGCCAGAACTGGCAAGGTTACTAGTTTCAACAGGCTCTTGCTTTTTAGTGAGGGGCATTCCAGCATGCAGCTTTGGCATATCTTTCAGAGCAACTTGTTGGTTATTACCTTGTGACAGAAGTAGACCGCTTTTGAAAATAGATCTTTCATATTGAAATTTGTCTGCCATATCCCGTCTATGTAGCATATTGCTATTCCACTGAAATTCGGAATCAGGGTTGAGCTCCACAGGCTCTATCTTGGGTCTCTTCGGAAAATGTCCTTCAGTTGCTTGTGTTATACATCCAGCGTTCTCTCCAACACCTGAAAAACTGGCTTTTCTTGGATCACTGTTGTTAGCAACAACTTGCCTGGTTGCAGAGACAACATTGGTTGGGGTTGTCGAATAATTCAAAACAGGTTGGTTGTATCTATCTGCAGTCTGACAGGTTGATTCTGATGCCAAATGATTAGACAGTGATGCAGTGCTTAGTATGTCATTTTTCTGTAGCAAATTGGGATTAAAACTTGAACTAAGCTGCTCTAAGGATGAATCTCCTCTGTCATAATTTGTTCCAAGAATGCTGGTTACATCACACAGGTTGTTAGAAACTGAGTTAGTTGCTTGTGGAGGTTTCAGCCATCTCTTTTTCCAGCTCCAGGTGATCTCCAGATCAAGCTGCAACTAACATTAAGAATTAGTAAACAATTTCCGTGAAACAAAGGCCAAACTTTATCAAGGAAGAAACAATAGCTGTTTCTGTGACTGACATGCTATATGTAATGCATTATTACAAAATAAACCACAAAAGAGAAACAATGAGTTACCAACTCTTGGAATAATAATGCACACCTATTCACGCTACGAATTTATCAGAACCATCAAAATTAATCATATCCTGTTACCTTTTTTGTTGGGGGGTTTCTGTCCAGTGCTAACAGGGGATTCAAGTGAAGAACTGGTTGTAAGGCCTTAAGAATGCAAGACTCAGCTTCCTGAACCAAGGATACGGTTGGACACAACAACATCAGGCATCAGGGCCAGGACTGCAAAAGATAAAAAAAACCTATGCATGCTTGATGATTTAGCCACTAACCAATAGATCTCTATAAGTCCAAGAATCATCAGATAATGACAAAAGGTCCTTGACAACATTCTCCATACTCATCTTCAGCATCACTTTATGAACTATGGGAGAGTTCTCTGCAGAACCACTATCTGTCTTACTGGACAGACATTTGCGATAATCATGAACCTACAGAGTAAGCAATTTTTATATCAACTGAATGATTGTAAGATTAGAAGCAACCCACATTTTCCTTCACTGCCATAATATCTCTGAAAAGGTGTGTTTGAAATCTCATGGCAGAGAAACCACTCCATGATGATAACTATTACCAGAAATATGATTTAATATAATCCATGCACCATCATCACCAATTTATTGTATCACCCTTCATATAATTTAGTGTATCTGTTCAATTATTATTCGATGAATACACCAATGCAATTGTTGCAAACAAGTAAATAGATATTTAACCCTGTGACTCTTCCGAGCAATGAAATAAAAAAAAATGTAGGGTTCAGAAAATTCTACTACATGTTGAATAAGTAGATAGATATAGATGGGAAACTAAGACAAATATGGGTTCTAGCACTACATTGTTTTCAGCATTCTAAGCAGGGGCATGAAATCTCTCAAAGTTCATACATATTCACGGATTTTATCTCACCTCACACAGCACAGCTCCATTGGTGTATTTGCAGGGTAAATCATCAAGAATATCTCCAGGTATCCATCCATACTCAATTGCCTGGTGTATATACAACAAGAAGAGAGAGAGAGTACACAAATTAAGTATTTGCAGCCTGCATCTCTTATAGAACATATGTTTTTAAGTTAAGTAAATATACCAAATACCTGTAAATTATTTCATTTACCCTATTACAGCATGGTAATGCCCAGTATCAACGTATAATCATAATTTTAAACGCTTAGACATTATTTTCTTTATTTGGTTTCTCAGAAGAAATGGGGGTCTTATCGAAAAATTTGGGATCCTGGTGTCTCGTTCAGTAGTTAAGATAAAACTCTTAGCATCAAACTCAATAGAACATGTATGGAACACGAACTTCCTGTATTACTAATTTTTCTTCAGTAAGAATTTTTGCTAAGCGTTCTGTTAACTTTAATGAGGATTTTAAAGAATATTGAATGGACGTCAAGTAACTACAAGAAGAATTCGTGAAACTTTAAACAACCATGTATTTGTGGACATCTGGGCATCCATGTAGATAAAAGTAGATAGTTATGCTAACTGTGGACACATGGACATCCATTAAACATCAAAACAACCACATTCTTGGTGTTCAAACACAGTGACAACTTGATTATTTATTTGTGTTCAAAGAGAAAAAAGGGCACATTTGAAAGAACTTGGTATTGTCTTGGCAAGCTAAAGATCAGTACATATTTTGTCCTTGCTTTCAGTCAGGCTATACCTTGTGAGTACCTTTTCTAACTTGGCAATTTATCAATCCATTGCATGCTCGAACTAGATTGCAATTCTTCAATCTGTCACTCATGCTTAACTATTCTATACACTCCTCATCAGGATAAAAGCCCATTTTCTTTCTGAAAGCATGTTCTTTCAGAAAACCTAGTGCCTAAATCAAGTGAACAGAACAGAAATATACGTAAATGAACGGGATCCAGAACAGGTTTTGACATGGGATGTTATAGTGTTAAGGAAGAAATAGGTCTGGTTTTCTCACGAGGTCGTTTAGAGAAAATGGATTATCAGAATAAAATGCACGAGAGAAATGCAAATAAGGTATTAGTTCAATGAAGAGCGAGATTTATGAAACTCATATGATGATTGTTGGGATAAAACACTAACAGAGAAAAACGTCTTTGATGCCCTATCATATGGATGCAGCTCCGTTGGTAAATCATTGAAGACCTGAAACGATAACATGAACTATGATAAGTTGTAGATTTAAGGAGATATGTGATACTAAAGCATAATCAATTCCATTAAGTAGATATTATTTCTGTAAGATTGCTAACCTCGGTAATTTTTCCAACAGAAAAGCCATCCAGGAACAGATTCAATGAAAAGGATGCTTCAAGATCTGCATTAAAGCAAAACATCACTCATGGCTTTAATTACAACACTGCATCACACACAAGTGATTCATTTTACCTTCTAAAGCCGAGTGCAGACCAAAATTGACTATTACATTTGCATGATCGGCAACATTACCTCCTATCCTTGTATAATCAACCTACACCAAAAGAGCTTTAGTGTATATTCACCATGAATACCAATAAAGGGTAGATATGAGTGATTGCCTTGTAGATAATGCAAACATAAAACAGAAACCAATGTTGATTTGTCCAGCTCAACGTGATCAGAAACTTAAAAAATTGGTATCATAAGTCAACTGTCCAACAGAAGAAAAATATATTTTCGACCTACTTCTGAACAAACAACCAAATCTATGCCAAAAAATGAACGTAAGTCGAGAGAGGAACAACATAGAGAAAAATCATATGACGAGGCTGGTGAAAAGATAACATGAATAATCACAAGTCATGGCGTGGTAGCATGAAAGCATTTCAATGGGGAAAAAAGAGTGAGCTTCTAGCCACAACAATAGCTCGACGCTAAGAGTTGCACTACTTACGACTTCCCTGTTGTAGCATCAATTTTTTGGAAAGAGGTTTGACGGCATTTCTTTTATTTCTTCTACCAGAACTGAATTCTTGTGGAACAAGTCTACTAAGAATGACTCGCCTTCTATTATTGTTTTTGTACGTGTACGTATATGCATGGGACAATTATTTTGTTTTGTTTTTTTCTTGTTTACAATTTGTCTTCAAAAAGTTGAAATACTTTCTAGCATGGAAATAATAAAAGTTGGTTCAAAAGTTATATTTGACGAAGTAGTGCAATGCCCATGTAACGGATGTGAACCCCTTAAGCTAATAAATAGGCACTTAATTTTACTCAATTGGAAAGGAAAGTATCAACTGTTGAAAAACATATAAACTTCCAACTGCGCACTCATTTTTCAGAGTTAACGATTCATGGAAAATTAATAAGAATGTGATCTCAAAAGATTCTCAAGGATTCTAGACCGTGTTGCTCCTTAGTGATGATGTCTTTTAGTGAAGAATTGTATTTTGATTTTAGTCGCCCAAATGCAACTTTTTACGTGAATGGTAGCTACAAAAAAATGAAAAAGAATGATAGAACAAGAACTAGAAGTTGAGATGCTAGCTAGGTTTTTTATTAACTTCACCCAAGAGCCCCTTAGATTCAGCCTTGCCCGAACACGATCGGTTGCCCGTTGTATGTAATGTTAAATCCAACAATTGTCAGTTGCTCATTTCCCAATAGAAAAAAATGCCATGACCATTCGAGAGAAGTCCTCAAAGGAATTGAATAATATCTCAGGAAAATCACTTGAATAGTTTAATACCATTCCAGCACGTGTAATTTAAAACAAAGTCAAAACCTCTGATTAGTTCAAGAACAGATAAACGAACAAATCACTGTTCAATACAAGCACCTACACAAACCCATATAAAGGTAATCAAACCAATTGGTTGTTGCTAAAGAACACTTGTTCAATCAACCAATAACCCCCAAATGGGACCCATTCAGCAACCAAAAATCACTGCATGCCTCCAAAACTTGGGGCAAAAAGACCAAAGATCAAAGACAATTAGCCCCAAGAAATCAACCCAAAGTATCCACCCTTCTACCACCAATCGAGACCCACAAAACAATGCAGACCCAATTCACAGAAACAAAAACCCAGATCAAACAACCAGATAGGCGATGACCCAGAAACCCAAAACCCCACAAAACCAGAAGCTCAACAATGGCAAATGCTTGATCATAGAAAACAAGTACAGAAACGGCACAAACAGAGCACAGGGCGTATGTGTTTATGCATATACCTCGGCGGTAGAGGTATTCTGCAAAGACTCAGCTACTGAGCCATCATTTTCATTGCCCGAGTCCTCAATCTGGAGGAGCTTCGGCTTGAACCTCGTACCCACCTTGGAAATCTTAAACGACACGCCCATGTTTGGGTATCGGAGGGGCAGAGGCTAGAGAATCAGAGTGAGGGTGCCCTAGGATCAATCAAAGTGTCGAGTACGTTGGCTCTCAGACCCGATTTATAGGGTCGCCAACTTTGCCATGAACGTAGAGTAGTGCTATTGTGGTCGGTGCTTTCACTTTTGGTTTTGGGCCCTTCCTTCTCTCTCCCTCTCTACCAATTTACTTGCCTCTACTTTTGTTCCAGTTTCTTCACTTTCTTCTTTGTTTTGGGTTTTGCTACTCTCTCTTAGGACTTGTCTCCAACCCATAATTCGTCAATTTTATGATTTTTCCTCAAAAATGTTTTAATGGGTGAGTTTGGATTTACTAGCTTGTTGTGTGCAAATTTATGTTGTTCAGACATTACAATAAAAGTAATGTCTTGTGAAAATAAAAAACACTTCACATTTTGGTTGTAATTATTCGATATAAGACGATCGAAGATCGTACGTCTCATCGATATTTCGAAGTATCATCTTGATATTTTATGGTAATAGACTAATTAATGAACGAAAGTCATTTTCCTGTTCTTATTCCGAACTATAATTACTCAATTAATTATATCATGTTTTTAAATAAATAAGGAATGCATTTGTAGTTGATGTGAAATGTGTTTACTCCAACAATAAATGCCAATATGATGTTTTTAAATAAGCAAGAGACTCATTTGTTGTTGACATGAAATAGATTTAATGTGACAATAAATGTCATCCTTAATATCCTAAACATAATTACTATTAACATTTGAATACAAAAAAATATTAGTAGTTTTTGAACCATCCATCACTTTTCTTGACTACCATTTAAACCCACCCACCCCACCCCACCCCACTTCCTTACAATTCAATTAATTTTTGGTGAAGCTGAAACGGTGAGATTGAATAAGAATCATAATGGTAGAAATCACATAGAATACAATTTTAATCGTGCATGAATCGGCGGAGGTTAGAAACATGACCAATTATGCTGTCGGGAATAGAAGACAACAAATAGTAGTGGCTAGTAAGAGTGAGAGCAGGCAGTGATTATATTTTCAATGGATGCCTTAGTTCATTTTTATTAGAGTAAAGGGTAAAATGTGGCTGAAAATTATTTAATTTTTGTGAGTAAACAATTGTAAATTTATCATTTCTTTTAACAAACGTAGAATTATCATTGGTCTATGCTTGATAACATGATAGTAATAAGGGAGAGTCGACTAACTCAATGGTTAATGAATAAAAATAAACGAGTTTGAGTTGAAAAAAAATATAATTTAAAAAATATTCGGTCACTTTTGAAAAACTTACGTATGTTAAAAAATAAAATATTGAGTTCACAATTATTTTGTGTAATAAAGATAATTTACATCTACATTAAAATTAATAACAATGCACACCTAATTTTTTGCTATTTACACTTTATTACCATGTTTAGTGAACTGTGATTCTCTCACCCTCTGTTGTCTCCATGCACACATGCTTCTCCAACCACAAATCTGCTACCTTTGTTTTATTTAGTCAAATGTAACTGATGCACATGATTACTGTGATGACCAAACGGCATGTGACAGCATGTATTATTCCATTTTCCATATTAAGAAAAAGGTTTTGTCTCATTCATGGGAGTTTTTTCAACGCATGGGTTCTTTCGCCGAAGATCACAACTATCACTTCATTTTTCTCAAAATTTTATTTACACCATTCTAAAAGATAATATGCACATTTTATATATTTTGCTAAACATGTAGCATCAGATTCCATAATTAAAAATGTCTCCGTTGTGAGTTGAGTAAGATAAAACTCTAATAGTGGACTCCACCTATTATGCTCCTTACCAAGTAAGGCTTCAATGAGGTGGTGTAATTAGGGGAGAATATGAGGCGAGTTAAGGGACTCGGCCCAATTTTTGAGACCTAACCTGAATGGGGCGGGCGAGGAAAATGATAACTCATTTTCGGGCTCATCTGAGAGGGTTGTGAGGCGGATTGAGAGTTTTACCCAACCCAACCTAACATGTTGGTACGCCTCAAAACCCAAAAAATTTTTAAATCACCATAATGTTTAACATATCCACTTTTTAGCCCAAAATAATTCTAAATAACCTTCAACAACATATTTCCAACACATTATAAAGCACAATCTTAAAATTTCAACTTGAGTTGTTATCTTTATCAATTGACATTATGCGCTGGACTCGGCCTGCTTTAAAGTAGTAACAACTCTAAATATTACAAAGCAAACTTCAGATATACATCATCAAGCAACACATAAAAACAACTACACACATGCTCTCTGATAAAAAAACTAAATGCTTCTCGAGATGATGCCTCAAATGCTACCGCTATTGTTACCATAACCCACATCAAGTGTTGCTATTACTGCTGAATTAATAATGTACATTAATATTTTTGTGCGTCCGAGTGGTGATTCCCGTGAGAGCGGTTGTTTGGAGTTTTGGTCAATCGGAGCAGTTTGGGACGGCGGAAGCAGCGGGGCATCATCAATGGCAGAAACAGATGAAGGTTTAGAAGGAGTGCATGAAAGATGGCAGAACATGACAATATGAGGGGAAGAGGAAGTGGGAATTATTGTGAAGGTTCCAAGTGAAGGAGAAAATAAGGTAAAGAATGATTTATGTCTAGTGGGTAGATTTTTGGAGGAAAGGAGTTATGATTTCCAAACTTTCCGGTCCTTGATGGCTGGCTTGTGGAGCCCTTACCAGACGACACTTCCCCCATGGACGTAAATTTCAAGTCAATACCGGTATGGGTTCAGCGGTAACAAAAATAGCGAAACTGTTGGGCCAGGTCGTGAAGTCTGATCCGGATATGGAAGAGATTCCTTAGAGTGAGGGTGGCGATTCCTCTTGCGTCAAAGTTGGGATCAAGAGGTGACCCCAGAGCACACGAGGATGATCGAGGTGGATCGATCATCAGGCCAATCAATGAGGAAGTTCATGTTCAATCGGCGGTCCATGAAGGCTCGGATCACTGGATTGAGGTGCAATAATAAATGACAGTTGGCTTGAGCCCATCTATATATTATAATGTTGTATGATAAACACACGCCCACTGTTTCCGAATACTGGGGTTCGGATAATACCAAACCTCTTATGTCTCGGCTAGATGATATTCCTCAGGGGCTGAAAAACCTAAAACAAGCTCAAGCCCATCTTTGTCGATTGAGAGACAGACGAGACCATCTGGGCATGCAACATCTAGAGAAGATGAAAGAAATCATGCTTGCAAGAGAAATTAAATGGCGTCAAAGGTCACTATTACTCAGCTGATCGACGACTCCGGAAATTGGAAGGACTGGGATTCAGGTTTGTCGTTACTCATCCATGATTATTTTGACAAATTATTCACCAGAGGATATGTGCAATCGAACGAAATTATTAATCTGGTCAGGCCTGTGGTCTCACAAGTGCAAAATGTGTCCCTACTTGCTCCAATTGTTGAGGATGAAGTTCATAAAACCCTATTCAGTATGGAAAGGGCAAAAGCTCCCAGCCCGGATGGCTTAAACGCGAGATTCTATCAGGCGAATTGGGACCTGCTCAAGGTGGATATCATAAGGTCAGTTAATAATTTTATTGAAACTGGATTGTTGCCTGCCGGGATAAATGACACAAATATTGTTCTTATTCCCAAGTTCCCGAGTCCAGATAGAGTTACAGGATTCCGACCCATTGCCCTATGTAATGTTATTTACAAAATCTTTTCAAAGGTTTTAGTAAACAGGATGAAAGGTCTGCTAGACTCAAAGTGCGTTTGTTCCGGGACGCCTCATCACTGACAATCTAATTGTTTCTTTCGAAATTCTTCACAATATCAGACGAAGAACTGGAGGAGAAAATGGAATGATGGCCTTAAAGCTAGATGTCAGGAAAGCCTATGACAGTGTCGAGTGGTCCTACATTACTGATATGATGCGGGCTATGGGTTTCAGCAACAGATGGGTTCAACTTATTGCAACTTGCATATCCACCGTCTCCTAAGCGGAAGAAAAATTCCCCTCTCTCAACCAGCTCGTGGTCTCAGACAAGGTGATCCTCTATCCCCTTATCTTTATCTGATCTGCGCAGAAGGATTGTCTCTTCTTCTGGACAGTTATGCAATCCAGAGACTTATTCACAGGATAAAAATAGCCCGAACCGCTCCTGCGATAACTCACCTCCTGTATGCGGACGATAGCTATCTTTACAGTAGAGCTACTTGTTTTGAGGCAGTCCAGTTGCAGAATATTCTCAAATCCTATGAGAGGGCTTCGGGTCAGGCGATTAATGCAGATAAATCATCCATCTTCTTCTCCCCAAATACCCCACAAGACACAAAGCGGGGAATTTGCCAACTTATGGGTTTCAGGGTGGACGAGGGAGCTGCGACCTATCTGGGTTTACCAAACATGATAGGGAGAAATAAGACGGCAGCTCTTGGGTTTATCAAGGACAAAATTCAAAAACGAATGTTGGGCTGGAGTACAAAGTTCCTGTCGATCGCTGGTCGTGAAGTTCTTTTAAAATCAGTTATTCAATCAATCCCGACTTATGCCATGCAACTGTTTCAACTTCCATCCAATCTCCTTGAGGAGATCAGGAAACTTATGGGAAAATTTTGGTGGAAGGGAAGCGGTACGAATTCAGGAGGTATAATATGGAAAAGATGGACAGACCTCTGTAAACATAAAGAGACGGGAGGGATGGTCTTCATCAAGCTTTGGGAGTTCAATAAAGCGCTTTTAGGGAAGCAAGCGTGGAGAATTATGACCAACCCTAATTCTCTAGCAGCTAGGACCCTAAAAGCAAAATACTTCCCTGCCACGAGTTTTCTCCAATCCGATCAGGGGAGGGGTCCGAGTCTTATCTGGAGAAGCTTATGGAACTGTAAGGATATCATTCAATTGGGTTCAAGAAGGGGAATTGGCTCGGGCTCCATTTTCATTCTCGACAGCCCATGGTTACCAGGATCAGTCCCGCTTGTGACATCCTATCATCCCGGCCTTGAGGGGAGAATGGTCTCGTCCTTATTTTGTTTAGGCACCAGGGAATGGGATGTTCCCAAAATTCGGGAACTCTTTTCTCCTGAGGAAGTGCTCAAGATCCTGTCTATTATTCCATCAGAAGTGAGCAACGAGGATGAATGGTTTTGCGAATGGGATTCAAGCGGGGACTACACAGTCAAAAGTTGTTACCGAAAACTTATAGCACAAGATGGCGGGTGGTCGGTTTCTCTCCGGGAAGAGAGATGGAAACAACTCTGGGCTTTAGATCTCCCCCCAAAGGTAAAAATATTATTTTGGAAAGCCTCTTCTGATTTTTTACCAACGAAATTAAAGCTGTTAACTAAAGGAATCCCTTCTGATGGTATCTGTCCTTTTTGTGGAGTCGAGGGGGAATCATCCGACCATCTATTTTTTTATTGTCGAGTGTCGGTGCAAATCTGGTCAGGGACAGATTTTGGGGTTATTCGCAGGCAACTGAGAGACCCAATAAGGATTAATGATTGGTCTTCTTGAGGCATGCGTAACTCTACCTTGCTGGAATTTGTTGTCATTTTGTGGGCTTGTTGGAGTGCCCGTAATCAGGCTGTTTGGCAAAATATTCTGTTCGACTCGACCTGGGTGATCATTTCGGCTAAGTCCATTTTGGAAGACTGGAAGAGATCGAAGAGGGTCAGACTCGCCCCAAGTAGACAAGATCAAGAGACGGCCCAAACTGGTTGGAGACCTCCGGTCTTGGGGTCGGTCAAGATAAATGTTGATGGTGCTTTAAACGCCCAGTAGGGAAGAAGATGTATCGGTCTAGTCTGCAGAGACCATAGTGGTCGAGTTCTAGGCCTTTTGTGCAAGAGCTTTGCGGGGATTCTCCAGCCCGTAGAGGTGGAGGCCACGGCGGTTCTAGAAGCGCTCAAATGGGCAAGGAGCAAAGGATGGCGTGCTGTTACAATTGAAACAGATTGCAAAAGGATCTATGATATTTTCAAATCAAAAGATCGCCCTCTAGGGAGATTGGGAGGTATAATATTAGATTGTTTTGCTCTTTTAAACCCAGGGAGATTGGGAGGTATAATATTAGGTTGTTTTGCTCTTTTAAACCCAGGAACAATGTCTATTTCTGTTGTCTTTTGTAAGCGTGTTTGTAATCAACCAGCGGATATGCTGGCCAAGTTTGTTTTGTTGAATGCGGGTTTTGAATCAGGTGAGGGGTTTGTCCCACCGATGCTCGCAAGTGTTTTTAGTTTGGATGCGTTGATCCGCCAATAATATCCTTTTCCTTCAAAAAAAAAATAATGTACATTAATAATATTAAGATTATTAAAGTTTAAAACATATGTGTAGAATAAAATTGAAAATAATAACAAACTTTAGACAGAAGCTAAACTAAATGTAGGGTCTTTATCTAATAAGTGGAAGTACAATGCTTCTGTGGTTAGTAACCCACGAGGAGAAAAACTCAAATTATTCTCCTATAAGAGGTAGGCAATAAAGAGGAGAATGATAGTCTAAATTCAAGGGAGTAGGGGCAATAAAGAGGAGAATGATAGTCTAAATTCAAGGGAGTAGGAGAGAAAACACGTGCAGAATTTCTACTGTTTTTGAATTCGTCCAGTCAAGTTCAAGGGTCTGATCAGAGGTCGATTCATCATTGGATTAAGCTGATTTTTAGATAACGTGTTCAGCAGACAAAATACTATATTCTGAACGGTGTAATTTTTGTTTTAAGATCTCAATTATTTGATACAATTTTATGATCGTGTGCCACCAATTCGGTGAGATTTCTCTACTCTTTCTTATAATTAGGGTTTGAGCCAATGTTGTTTAACCTTGAGATAATGTGTGCCTCTAATTGTATTTAGAGAAATCTCGTTGTACCCATTATATTAATAGTGTGGATTAAGTGTCCTCGAGGATCCCGTGGTTTAATCCTTTCTCGCGTTGAGGAGATTTTTCATACTAAAATTGTGTGTGTTAGTTTGCTATATTTTTAGATTACTTCATTTGCTTTGCTTGATATATGCATATAAGATTTGCACGGGTGAGAAAAATTGTTTAATTTCGCTATATCTAATTATTCAATTGGATTTACTTTTCTCCCAACACTAACATCATAAAAACATAAACTAATCATGCAAAAAATAAATGAACATAAACAAACCCTAAATCCTAAACATGTTATTTGAAAGTAAATGGAAAAAAAACATTACAAAATCGATGCATGCTGTTATTACATAGTATATTGGCTCATTTTTTAGGCAACGGAAAATGTCGAACGAAATGTCGAAGACATTCTCTACAACATTTTACGCGCAGAAGGCAGAGCTCAAAAAGGAAAGAATCGGCGTTCAGTAAAGAGAGTTATTCAGATCGTGAGCTTT
>JAYMTQ010001475.1:0-13399 GCA_036897385.1 Geranium incanum | reverse complement strand
GGACTAAGAAATGGGAGCAGACTGATGTTCTTATGGCTGCTGGTGTAGTTGGAGCAGTGGCAACTGTGGCCGTGGCCTATAGCTTTTATAGAAGGTCAGGCTGATATTGCTTTGCTATCATCAGCATGCTGTGCTTGCTAGTAGTGGGATTATATGTGCCTTGGTTTTTTTTGGGTAGGCAGATGGAATAATACTGTCAAAAATAATTGTGAACAAGGAGAACTATAGTTACCTATTATTGTAAGGGTTGCACTGAATTACGGAAATTGAATTAGCAAGTTTAGACACAAGTCATTTCTATGTGCCCTACCTATAATAGCAGTGTGTGCTTCACAGGGTTGATGATCTTAGTACTGAAATCAAATTGAATTTGGTACGTGTGGATGAAATGCTTCTGAATATATCTGATACACTGCTAGATTAAATGACTAGCTTATATGCCAGTTAACCTTATATTTATGAGGTTGGTTGATTGGTTGCATGAAGTTAAAAGGAAGATTGGTTGAAGTAGCAGAAGGAATGATATTGTGAGTTTTTGTTTTCCCAAATTTAACTACACGAGCAATACGGTAAGAGTAAATCTTTATACATAGGTAGAAGCAGAAGGAAGCCAAATCAGTCCACGGTCCATTAATTGAAGTAACAATGATAAAATGTCAGAGCGAGAAAGAAGTGGGTGTGGTGTGCGTGGTGGTCATGTAGTTAGCTTTGCGATCATATCCTCCACCATCCTCAATCCAACACTTGTAGTAGAACTGTCTTGTGCATCAATTTCTTGCATTATCTGCTCCATGAGTTGGTAATTTGTTTGGTTACTGGTGGTTGAGCCGCTGCCGTCCCTGAGAAGCAACAAGAGCTCTGTAGCAGTGGTTTTGGCCCTCCTGGTCCCGTCCACACTCAACTGAAGAAGCCCCGGCACGATCCCTTCCCTCAGCATCAGTCCTCTGTATGTTTCCCTGCTGCTCCTGCATATGAGCAAAAGGATTCTGGCTGCGTGCTCTTTGCTCTGCTGCGTACCCTCTTCAACTGTCTCCACAAGCGTCCCTATAGACCCCCCTGCCTCCTCAAGTGCATCCTTTGACGAGGCGACGATGCACTCAAGCAGCCCCATTGCCTTCTCAACCAGCGGAGATGATTTCTCACTGCAGCTCATCTGGTGGAGCAGTGCAGCAGTGACGCCAGAGGACACGAGGGAGGGGATGATCTGGTGGCAGGTTGAGAGGTTGTGAAGTGTGGCTATGGCATCCATCATCCTAACAGTGCTGCTGTTGGTATCCCTGAGGATATGATCAACCAGGACTTGGATGGCTCCAGATGATGCAATTGCGAGCTTGTTCTTGTTGCAGGAAGTAAGGGTCAGCAAGGCTGCTACTGTCAGTTCGGTCAGCTCCTCGTTTTGGCACTGCACTAACTCCAACAACACTGGTACAGCCCCGCACTTGACAATCCTCATCTTGTTTCTGTATCAACAATCAATTTCTCATTCTAGGTATAGGGAAAAGGCATTGTTTATTGCTTTAACATCAAAAATAGAAAAAAGCAAGTTTCTGAGATCATCAATAGATTCCAATATGACAAGAAGAAGAAAGTTGAAACCTTTCACAGCCGAAGGCAAGAGTGAGGAGAGCAAAGAGAGCAGGTTGAATGGATTGATAATCTTGAGAATAGAGCATGGAGACCAAGGGAGAGATGAGTCCAGTCTCACCCAGCTTGTGCCTCTGCTTACTGGACAGTTTCGCAACCTCTCTGGCACCTTCAATCCTTGCTTCCCTGCTGCTCTCACCATTCAACAGACTCTCCACCACCACTTGGATTTGCACTTCCTCCATCAAACCAGATACTTTACTTTTTGACAGAGAGAATGTAATGTTGTTAGGAGGAAGAGGAGAGGAGGGTTTTGTAGGTGGGTGAGAGCATAACCAATAACCATTAGGGAATCTATTGTTTCACTTACAAGCAAACTTCCTATTCCTATTCCTCCCCTTTTACTCTTTGCATCCCTCGTTTGGATATTGCAACATCCATCTCCTATTCACTGAATCTTTAACTTCTTTTTATACAACCAATCTTTTCTCTCACCTCTCAAGATCCAATTCATCTAAAGATGCCTATCAAATGGTCAATAAATACTAAGAAACAAATCAAACTGATAGGTGGAGATCAGATCGTTTGTCTTATTTGTCTAACTAGGCAAAAACTTGAACTTATAATTTAAAAAAGTCAGATTCAGGTCTCATTAACAATATATCTTTCCGTTAACTATATTGAGTCATCAAATGATAACTCCTTTATTTTGAGCTCAAATCTCAATACATTAAAATTGATAAAAAAAAAAAGTGGTGTAAATGCAGAAATGTTTGGTTCACAATCTAAAACCCAAGTGTTGAGAATGTGAGCTGATTATTATACATTATGTGTTTTGGATTCAGAGAAGTGCTCCAATTCCGAAGCTGAGTGGATATTGCCTTCCTAAAATAACATACAGATTCTATGCTCTAGTTTTTGTATCAAAGTTAGTTATTTTATTCCATCCATTTGCTTTTTCTGTGAAAGTTGTGTCCTCAATGCTTTGGCCCTTATACGGCGCCTTCAGCCCCAAGCAATCAAAGCCTACTTGTCCGACTCCGACTTACATTTAAAGGCTTCACCGTTTAAACAAGTTTTGATACTCGTGCGCTGCGGAGCAACAATATCTTCCATAATAACATTCTTTTGTTTATTTTCACTTCTCTTTACTTATTCTTGTTTACATTTTTATAAGTTGATTCAGTTTTGTATTTCTTCTACATGATTTAGAAGCATGTTTTTTTTTACAATTTGTACACACAAGAACCCGCATAATGTAAGTTCAAGTTAGCGATAAATCTTCTAAGATTGAGGTTACAAGAACACACATGTGCTCAAATGAGATTGGACTGACTTTCTTCGTACCTTTGGAGAGCGAGGCGCCACAAAGCTTTGCATGTGGCAAGCGGTAGTCATTATGTTAGTTTTAGTGAGAATGGTGGATTGTCTGATACAGAGACAGTACATGGAGCAGATTGCAGCAGCTCAGGGGCTTGTGCTAATTTGTTAAAAAGTATGTATGATGTGTGCTTGAAGCAATTGATCCGATCTTGTGTGGAGCAAGGTCTATCCCTGGCTGGGCCTAGACAATATCATGTTCAAAAGGTTATCAATGGCATGTGGCCGAAGCCGAGTAATCAGAGTACTGATATGGAGGCTATACAAGGCCAGAGACCGCAACACTATGGCTGGTTGCTTTGCTTTGCTTTACTTTTACAGTGATGTTGGCTATCTTCTGCCGTCCCGTCACTACATATATCGAGCTTTCCATGTAATTTACAGGCAGTGAGGAAGAAATCTATGTTTGTAAGAGCTTCAGTATTGCTCGGTATGGACTTGGAGAATTGTTTTTTGAGTTTCAATATTAATAACGCATTATCATCTGTTTGTCTTAGTTGCCTTGATTTTCATTTCAACTATGTTGAATATAGCTTTAATGCAGAGTTTTTGTAAACCTGTTTTCTTATGTTTATTTAGCATGCAATGACTGTTACTGTGGATTGTACTTGCATGGATGTTCAAACATTTTAGACCTGCTTGCTTATCCGTTTTTGATATCTCACATAAAAGTTACAAAATTGAGACCAACAATTCTTGAGATTTAAAGCAAAATTTATGGTGAAACTTTTTATTTCTTATAAAAAGACATTTGTTACAAATTGAGTATTATTTTAGGTATTGGTTTTTTAATTAGACCTAATATTTTTTGGGTATTTTTTTCTTAAATTTGAAGCCTACTTTTCAGATGTGCCTTGATCAGTTGCTTTATTTGCTTAAACAAACAACTATGTTACACACTTCCCAGCTGGAGTTCTCCAAAATAGTGTACTAATCTATTTTATGCTATTATATATATGTAGTGTTTGGTATCTGAAAGAAATGCAACTTTCCATTACAGTTGTAAATTATAACCAAACCCCCATAGTTGACACTTGCCCTAAACTTGTTGTAAAACCCAAATGCAACAAAGTAGTAAAATTGCACAAGCCACCAGCCTTGAGTTTATTGAGTAGTGGATGGAGGGGAACTTTGGTATGTACAAAAAATTTGGAGCAGAAAGAAAACAAGACTTGTGTTTAATTTGTACAAATAAAATGAGATTGCATCAAGAAGGCGAAGTCGAAGAAGAGGACCGAGACAGTGAAGGTGAAGGTGAAGAGGGTTTAGCTGCAGTCTTGCAAATAGGGCACCAATTTTTCAGCCGCAGCCACTGATGTATGCAACATGCATGATAAGTATGCTCACACTGTAATCTCCCCAATTCATCTCCAATGGCGTATTCTTCCTGCATGCATACATAAAACCAGATAAATCCCTAACGATGAACACACAATAAGAAAGATTGATTCAAAAGTCAATCTTAATCACATAAACTTCATCTACCATTATTAGTCCCAACATGATTCAACTAATCTAAATATAGCGCAGCATAAAGGAGATAAATCCAGGTTGGATAAAATTCATTCCTGATCTTATTGCTTTAATGTAATAATATGTAGGTACAGTGGTACACACAGATCCAGTTAATTTCAACATGGTTTCTACACAACCAAAAATTGCGGGTTTATGTTGGCACAAGGAACTCCCGGAAGACAGAAGTAACAAATACAGTCAGTTCAAAATACACATGGTTGTTCAAATCATCAATTCACAAAATCAAACTCTAAATGATTCAGCATCACCCTCATCTGGTAGTACTTTTTATCTTTGCTTTTCAAAATTCGAGATTTAAAAATCAGACAAAAATCTTTTAAAGCAGTAACAGTTCCAAAGTCCAAAAAAATCAGGTTGGCTCCGCAAACGCTGCTTTTACTATACGACTACCATACGATGATGGTGCCAAAAACTACAAAAGCATGATATAAACAGTAGCATGATAATCATAATCAAGATAGCACAAGAATAAAACCTGGCAGATACTGCATTTGATATCATCCTTATCACGAACGCAACCCGTAATTTCATTGTCAGGTATAGAATCATAGATGATTCTCTCAAGGCATTTTGATAATGCTTCTTCTGTTAGTGCAGTACTCACAGAACCCATCCTCTCTTCGAGGGCTAATAACTCCTGTAATGGTTGCAGTAACAAACAAGCATTGAGTAACGAATAAACATAAACATATGAAACTGGAATTAAAGATAGGTGGGGAAGCTCTAACTCAAAAAGGAAATACAAAGCTATAACAAGAAAATAAGAGACCTCATATGACATGTTATCAATATCCAATCTCATCTCTCTATGCTGATCATACAAGTTCAGGCCACTAGTGAACAAATTAGTCTCCAAAACAAGCAGTTGCTGCAGAATATAACAAAAAGTAAGTTAACCAAATAATTACAGATTAAAGGAAACTTAAAACCTGAATGTTAACCACCTCATATGTCAGCTCTTCATCTTGTTCAATCCTTTCAAGTGCTAATAAAACCTGACATATGTAAAACTATCAGTATAAATGAATTCAATGAATCAGTGTCCATCTTGTCATAAAATATTATGAAGCCATATTAATCTTCTATAGACAAAATACCTCAGCAATCCCATCCATGTTGCAGTGCCTGAAGCCATCTCCATTCATTAAAGAGCGAGTAATACCAACTCCTCTGGGACTGGTAGGCATAATATTGCGCAAACCTCCACTGCTACTACCTGGTTGATTATAGGAGCTTTGACGATTGAAGGGCACTTCTCCAACAAATTGATGTGATTGACTCGGAGAATTTAAGTCAATGGATGATTCTGGTGTAGAAATATGCACTGAAATAACAGGGGATTCATTTGGTGATGAAATGTTTCCATTTTCTTGGTTAGAGAGCCTTGCCCCGTTATAACCGGCAGTTGATCTCCGAGTTCTAACTGACCCAACAATATTATCCCTGGGTGGTGGGTAATTTCTAGCCCGTCTTGAATCAGAAATGGAGACGTTGTAACTCAAACTAGAATTCCGCTCCTCTGATGATGGCCCAGACAACATTTTCGCTCTGGCAGAAGAGCTACTTTCTCCTTCACAATTTCTCTTTTTTGGAACATCCCTCCTTCTGCTGAGTTTCGAATCTGACGTAGAGCAACCAGAGGGGACAACATCAGAAAATGAATTGCATCTTAGATTTCTAAGGCCATATCTGTTTGCATTAGCTCGTGTTGCCTGGGAAGTGCTTTTAGATGCCAAAGGCACCGAACTAGGTACAGTATCTCGGGTACCAAATCCAGATTTTTTATTTGCACTCCTCCTAGATCTTGTATTTGCTGCTACACTAGAGCCAGCCACCTCCATCATTATATCTTTTCCACATTCAACATCTCTAGGTTGTGGAAAATGGCCTTCTTGTACCGTTCTTGACATGGGGATGATCTTTGAAACTTGCGGCTCATCCTGAACACTACTTTCAGATGAATCTGTTTCAAGCTGGGAAGACACCTTTCTCCGAGATTCCGTGAAGGATTTTCTTGGGTTGTTGGCTGAAGAAAAAGTTCTTGAGCTCCCTACTATTTCTTTACTACTTGGTGTAGAACGGAATGAAGGCCTTGAAGATTTGGCTTTTTCTGAACAGCTCACTTGAGTGCTTTTCATGTAATTCGATCGACCACTACATCCAACTCGATTGCAAAACTGAGCATTTCGATCCCTATTGTTGGCAGCATCTCTCAAAACAAGACCAGACCCCTTTCTCGAAACAACAAGCCCATCTATGGCTCTTTTACCCGAATATTCATCCATGCGTGGTGGCATATATCCTTAGATCTGTAAGTCAATAAAGGCATCAAACTTAGTCTGAAATTCCAGGCTCAATAAATTAAAATCTGCATGGGAAAACTGAGCATATATGAGGATAAAAAACATGAATATAAACAAAAAAAGGTACCCTTTGTATACTGAATTCGTTATGCACGTATGATGTCTCTCATAACTTCATCTGAATTCAAAAGCTAACAACAAAGGCAGGCTCACTACAGGTATGTGCAGAAAAATGAACATTCATAGTTACATAATGAAATAAAAGTTGTCAAACTTATTCCCAGCCAACAAATGAAAGGTTTGACTTAGAAATTGCTTATGGAAACGTGAAAGAGATGGCTTAAAGGTTCTTTGCCACCATAGAAAGCAAATGCAAGAAATCATACTCCTGGCTGTGTAGCTTGAAAGATCATATCCACACAAAGATATCTCATAGGGTGATGTCTACGTTTCCCCGAGCACAGCCAAAGACTTGGCAAAATTTCAACCCATCAAACTCAGGACCACAGAATTATCTATCAAGTGACTTAAACATTATCCAAATGGGCAAGAACTAACCATCCTTAATACCAAAAAAAAGTAAATCCCTCCATGCATATATATAAAATACTATAATTGTGAGGAAAACGAAATGTCCCATGTGGAGGTGGAGCACAGAAAAACTCAATGAATCAAACAAACTGAAAACAAACATTCACCATCTTACTCCTCGAGAAAACTAAAACTTAAGCATGCAAAAATCAGAAAACGAGGAAGAGACCTTCATCAATCAATCCGACCCACAAAAGCAAACCCAGTTTGTGATGAATCGAAAACATTATATGCGAGAAAGAAAGTAGGAAACGGAGGACCCAGAACACACCCTCATATTCAAATTGAATCATTCTCCACTCTTCCTTCTATTTTGATCTCCACAATTTCAGGACTCCGATCCCAACTCATATCCGATACACCAAATTGAAACAAAAATAGATTGAACCCATAAATAAATATATATTGAAAACAAAAAAGAGTGTGACTAAATCCTTCATCTTCTACCTTTCAGTCTCTGTATTGTGTTGCCTTTCTTCTTCGTTTGGACTTTGGGCAGAGAATTTTTGATCGAGAAAGAGAAATAGACGTGTACGAAAGATCCGAGGGAGGAGCAAATATGAAGCAGAGCAGCCCACCATAAGCACCAAGTGGTGCCGTCTTCGTGGTTGATTACACCTCGGCCGTCCGATCCAAAAGTCAAAGATCGACGGCTAATGGAGTCTTATGACGTCATCCTGAACCTTGATCATATCACTTAACTACCGTTGATTAGAGTTAACTAATATTTTCATCTGAAATATCAGCTGAGAATTTGTTTTCTTACTTAAATACATTGTCGGTAGTTATCTATCAGTTTCAAGTGCGAAATACCATAGATGCCTATATTCATCTTAACAGCCAAGATGGTTGCTACTCTTAGTTTAATGGTAAGATGTACGCTCTAGCTGAGGTCGCCGACCAAAATTCTACGGATTGTTTGCTCGTCATTGCCGGAAAGGTAATGTTTCGATTCGTTATCAGTCACTCTATCCCTAGTTATTGCTACTTATGAATCGTGTTTTTTCGGATCTAGGTTTGGGAAAGTTAGCATTTTTTTGCTCTTCTAGCAAAGTAATCATGGTATGAATGTGATACCGACCCTTCATTTGGTATGTTAATCCTAAACATATTACTCATTAGTTTAGACATAACGATTGTTTGGCTTTGAACTTGCTGCTTTGCTAGGAGACAATTGGATGATTTTTGTTTGTGCTTGTTTTTTGAGTAATAAAGTGGTTCTTTTTTTTTTGCTCAGCAAAGACAGATTGTATTATAAACCAAACCAATTTTTTCTGAAAAAGGAAAAAAAAGTTAGTCAATTACATAATACAAAACATTAAAAAAATTGAAGATAAAACAATTGATGGTTAATCTTGAATAATAACATGACTACAAGCAAATTTGGTCTTGGATTTGATAGTGAAGGCCCAAAAGAAAAGTCCGGTCAGATTGCCACTTTGAAACCTGTGAGCATGCCTATTGGGGGAAGTGCAATAGCCTACGATCACGCACGCAAGGACACGATACCCGAAGAGAGCACAACCCCCAAGGCGCCGCCGGAAAGTGAGACTGTCGTCGGTACCCGGAACGTCGCCGGAAGGAGGAACGAATGGCAGGAGCCACGAAGAGTCGCCGCTCCAACTCCGGCGAAACAACAGCGAAGGGAGGCCAGCACCTCCGGACATTACCACACGCGCACCTCCGGCGGGCGACATGCGAGGCTCGACTTTGTCGGCCAACACCGACTGAGATCTCCGGCGAGCCCGCTGAGAGAAAATCTGTCACTACCTCGCACCATCTCGCCACCGCTGAACCACCGCTCTCCACCGAATCGACCTCAAACCCACCAGATCTTGAAGACGAAGCCAGATCTGGGCTGAGAAGTGAATGGTTCAAAGGGAAAATTCAGGTGGAGCCTAAGTTGAAGAAGAAGAGCTGCGAGGATGGAGGGTGAAGTTGTGTGGACGGTTGAGAGATTGAAGGAGGGTCGGATTAATAAGGTCGGGAGGGAGTCGAAGGGTTGAAAGAAGACATGAGTTAAGGAAGAGGGAGTCACTGGAGAGAGCAAGGTCGATGAAGGTCGCTCCTCCGGCGACGGCGTGATTTTGCTCACTGTTTTGCTCTCTCTGTTTTGCTCTCTCTGTCGTTTTCTTTTAAGTATTTGACCACTTGATTAGATAATTTTAGGAAAATAACTTTATCTGGATTATATTGTACCTACTCGTCACTATTTTGGTTTTTTGGTGTTGGACGAACATGTTACCCATAAACGATAAATAATATTACAATTAAAATTATAGGGAGAACACTTTTGTTCACCTAACTATACCATTTTACTACTTTCATATCCTAATTATTTTTTTTCCTTTTTTCAGTACCCTAAATATCATTTTGGGACAAAAGTTAGTAGTCTGTTAGTTTTAACGGAGAAATGAATGTCACATGATATCACGTGACTACTGACTTGCAAATAATACCCAAAATACGCTTTGGTGTTCTCAGATGAGGAATTAGGGATCTTTGAGCGTCCATTGTCGAAGATAGGACGAAAGCTGAGAGGAAGAGTTGGAGAAGATAGGACGACAAGATGGAGAGGAAAAGCGGGAGAAGATGGTGTCGCCAACGGATGGTATGGTGTGTGAGTATGGAGTTTATTCTCCTGTGAAGACCTCGAGGACAAGCCGAAATCCGGGTCGAAGATTCATGGGATGCGGAAAGAATTCGGTAAGTTAATATATTCTTTGAATTTATCAGTATGAATTTGAGGTTCTATTCTCTCAGATTGAGGAAAATATTGAAGTTTCTGTATGAATTTCATATATGTATTGGGGATTTGGGAAAATTAGGAAAACTAGGTTACAAAATTGGGGTTATTGAAAAAATTAGGTTACGAAATTAGGTTAAAAAATTGGGGGTATTGGAGAAATTAGGTTAAGAAATTGGGAAAATTAGTGAAGTTAGTGTAATATGTAAATTAGGTTAAGAATTTTGGGAAAATTGTGGGAATTAGTGTAACGTGAGTTATTGATTAAGCATTGAAGATGTTAACAAAGTCATATTTCACAGAAATACAAGGTGGAATTAGAGGAGAAAGAAGACGTTATTGTTAAAGAAGAAGAAGAAGAAGAAGAAGATGTTGATTATGGTTGTAGTTGGTGTAATTGTATATCGTTTTGACAGGTATTGATATCAAGTACTGTAATAAGATAATTGGGTTCATTTAAGGTCAGTTTAGTTCATTTGAGTTTATTTTAATGAATTTGAGTTGAATGTAGTTCATTTGTAGTTTATTTTAGCTCAACATAAACTGACAAAAATTTGCCCTGACTTGGTTGTTTTGGTTTGTAAAGCATAACAATTACAAACCAAATTTGAAATACATGCACATGATAACGGATGCAAAATCAAATTACCAACAACCAAATTTGTAATTGACAATTTCAAAGTTCACAATTACCAAAATTGTGCATTCACATACACAAAAAGCAAATGATGTCCACAACTTGACAGATTTTCTCATGTTTTACATGTTAAAGTGCATATAAATTTGAAAAGGAGTCCAAGATTCCAAAAAGAGTGATGCACATGTGAAATGTTTTGGGACAACAAAATAGCCTAAAATCATGGATGACTCATGCTAGTGGGCACATTAGAGGGAGTGGTTGGAGGATGGGTTGATGGTTGGTTGATGTTCACTTCCTTGGAGGTAGATCTGGTTGGTACCCTCTCTATTCTCACAATACTTTTCCCTTATCGATTCAAAACTTTCTTGAATCTTGCCTCTTGAACAAACTTGGAGCCAGATGCGTCCACCCGATGCTTCCCTAATTGCTTCTCGCCTCCATATTCTTCCCAGTACAAAGGTGCGAACTGCCAATAAAACATCTCACAAATTTGAACTATCAAAGTAATTGTCGGAAACCAAATGGCATAAATTTTATACTTGTTAATATGATTCATAGAATATGAAAGTGAATTTCACCATGTTAACATGCAAAGGCATATTTCCTGAAATTTCAAAGGCATATATTTTCTGAAATTTCAAAGGCATATGACTAACAAATTTCAGTCAACGGAAACTGAAAGTTCTAATAGTTAACATGTATTGTGCACATAAACTGAAATTTCGAATTCCTAGCATATTCAGACTGAAATTTCTATATGTGAAGGCATATGATTTTGAATCATTAGCATATTGAAACTGAAATTTCTATAGTTAAAGGCATGTGGTTTTTAATCCTTAGCATATTCAAACTGAAATTTCTAATTGTTAACATGTATTGTGCACATAACCTCAAATTTCTAATCCATAGCATGTTCAAACTGAAATTTCTATATTTGAAGTCATGTGATTTTGAATCCTTAGCATATTGAAACTGAAATTTTTATAGTTAAAGGCATATGGTTTTTAATCCTTAGCATATTCACACTGAAATTTCTATAAATTCTTTTATTTGATCAGCGAAAGGAAAATTTATTAGAAGCAACCCAAAAAATGAGCTAACAAAAGCCCAAAAAAGAGCTTGCAACACAAAAAAGCAGATTCTGAAACAGCTGAAATGGAAAACACTAAAAATTACACCACCAACAAGGCATTAGCAAGATCAAATATCCATCTTGAAACTCAATATCGCTAATGTGATTACCATCAACACCGAGCATTGAAAACGCCACACCTTGAACCCGTCCCATCACTTCATCCAGTAATATCGAAACAACTTAAAAATAGTCAGGCCAACCATATATAACATAATCTCAAAAACAAACATATGTTCCAAATCTTTGCCACAGACTAACGACTTCGATTGAACAAACCACACCAATGCACCACCAGTAATCGACGTTGATCTCCGGGCAACACCCTGCCACATCCCACCAACTTAAAGTGTCACACTACAATCACCACACCCAAACACTCCCAACCAACATATGAATATTGTCCTCTCAATACTCCCCATATAAGGTACATAAGTTACTCGCAATCCGAACTCCTCAACATTCTACGAACACATAATTGAAAATTTGGGGAATTGAGGTGTTCCACAAACACTAAGCACACTCCAACCGGTCAACCACACAATCGCCTTTTAAAATTCCATACGCCATTATACTGAGAAGCTAACTGCGTCGCGTATCCACTCCAACTTATCCACCACACCCGAATGAAGACGAACATTCAAACGCGCTGTGAGGGAGGAAGTGGAAATCATCAAATTCCCGAATATTTCACTAGTCCACTCTCTAAGTCGAAACATATGAGTTTAAAATTTTGACCATAGCACAAACTGTGGGCATTCTGATATCTCATGAAGACCATATTTTCTCGCAACAAATGCAAGAACCCCCGGATGGTTCAACCCAACATCAATGAAACGGTTCGGTTTTGGTCCCCGGTCCACCTCCAGTGGACTTTGAGTCAGAGCCATACCAAGTGAAATTTTGTTAGATAGAGGCAAATCAATGAGGCCGAAAAGGGTGACAAAATCAATGAAGTCTGGCCTATCTTCATGAATATGGGTTCAATTCACCGTCTCTTCATGACTCTTGATAGTATTAAAGTCTCCAGCAATAATTACCAACAAACGTCCTTCCCGTTAATCTCATAGTTGTCGTCAGCTCAAATAATTTGATGGGGCGTAGATATTAATGACAAAACAATCTCGACACCCGACCTTTCTATGTAGCCACGAGTCGCCGCCGCCGACGTCTGGTCTGGTCAGATCGAAGCATTTCCTGATATGTGCTTCCTCTCGGCCGCGTCCAAATCGAGCAATTCCTGAGTAGTTTTATGCCTCACAGCCATCACGATGGCTTCCTTGGCAAATCCAGTCATTCTGTGCAGAAATCGGTCGTCGTCGTTCAACCGTCCAGCGAATTCGAGCATCTGAGGATCTATCAGCCATCGTCAATCTTCGGGCCGACCAAATTTTTCTCCGGCTTCGCACTAGTAATTCTGATTTGCTCCGACCACGTCCCGACTCCGATTCGGCTTTGCGGCGCAAAAAAGAAAATGGAGAAGAAAT
>JAYMTQ010001474.1:0-13401 GCA_036897385.1 Geranium incanum | reverse complement strand
GCGTGGCTTGGGTTGGGAGTTACAGAGTGGTTTCTGGGAATTAGAGTGGCTCTTGCTGCGTGGCGCAAATGGGTTCGGTGGAGATTGAAAGGTGATGGAGAAATGTGAGTTCTTAGGGGCATGAGGAGAGGAGGGAAAGGAGAGAGAAGAGACTCCATAGCTGAACCAGATAGTGGGGAAGAAGATAAGTCTCTTTAATGGTCAACAGTGAACCGGTAGAAAATGGTTGGACCGGGTTGGACCAGTTTTGATTGGGCCAGAAAATAAGTATAATAAATTATTGTTAAGAGTCTGTACCACACGGGGATGTAGCTCAGATGGTACCCGCATCTCCAATCTATTTTTTGTGTTTCTCTATAGCGATTTTGATAATTGGGCCTGTGTCGGTCTAATAGGCCAATAGAATGAGCCCAGATACTGAACCTCGAAGCCCAATCTCATATCACTGTTTTTATTGCGATCCTTTTGCTGGTTGGGCTAAGAGAAGCCAGGATGTTACTTACTTTCTAGATTACTAGTGAAAAAAAATAGTCGCTCTGATTTCTTAATTTTCACAAAATCGTTGTCTTAGGTTCTCATTTAAGATTGATGGTTTCAAATAAGCTTATACTTAATCTGAATTGAGTCTTGAAGACCAAACATATGTGGATAGTAATTTAAGTAACCGATAGATTCAAACGATTACAAATGAATCAAGCATATTAACAACAACATTAATAAGAGTAATAAATTCTACACAAAATTATTTTAGAATTCAAAATTCTCTTTTAAATTTTACACGGACAATTATTTTAAAACTCAAAATTCTCTTTTTATTTCACCTTTCCAAACGCGACTATATGAATCTCGTGAATCACTTCTCAAGACTATCCGGGATGAATCGAAAAATAAATCAGATTGAATGATTAATAAAAAATTATAGAGGATTGATAGAGAATTAAACGGACAAGTCTGAGAATTTTTAGAACACTAATTAAAACAGTGTAATGTTCTCTTCTACGCTGCACCAGCAATCTTTGCCATGTAACTTCACATCCCACATAGATCATCTCTATGAAATAAACTTTGTTTAACAGAAAAATTTAACACATTCTTCACCACTATAAGTATAATAGCAACATATATATAGGTAAAACTAAAAGAGAGACAAGATCAACATATATTATACAGGACATCAATAACATTCTAAATTTAAAACAGTGCATATTAGAGGATCAAAGTATCAGTTCATACAACAACTTAGAAATTAACAAGTGATTTTTTTGGGGTTTTTTTTGCTCCTCAATTCTAAAAATCCATTCATACACAACAGCTGGTTAAAACTAACAGTTAAAACGAGGGAGGGATCATAGTTACCTTTCCACCTGCTTCAGTCTTCAGAACTCAGTAAAGATACGGAGCTTGGTACTGGTAGCCATTTCCAAAGTAGTTTCCCTGAGCCGGAAGGTTGTATGCTGCTGGAGTGCCATAAACGGGAGGAGGGCCATGGTTGTCTGCGGGTCCCGGGTAAGCATACGGTCTCTCATACATGTACTGCTGCGGATACCTATCAGGAGCTCTAGCGTAGACTGGCTTGTCAGCAGCAGGAGGGTTAATAACTCGGGGTCCATATCCTACACCATTAGCGCGGGGTCTCTTGGGTTGGGGCTTTGTGGCTTCCGTCACTCTTTTCTTGTCGGCCTTGGCCTTCTCCAGCTGGAGAACCTTCTTTTGGAGCTGGTCTATGGGATATTGCTCCTCAAGCTTATGTTCTTCAATGCACTTGATCACGGCTTTGAGTGCAGTCAGCTCTCGCTCATTAACCTCGTTCTGAACACAACACGATTTGTCAGAGGTAATCCATGAATAACCGAGCTCGAACTGTCAAACCCTACTAGAAATGGGTACAAGCTGAAAACACTATACAAATTGATACGACTAAGGTTTTAAATAGAAGTTCTTCAGGAGTAAATAACGTCCAATTAAGAAGTTAATAACCCCACCTACAGATTTAATTCCCTCAACTTGACTCAAAATCTAAACATTAGCGTAAGTGAGCCCAGCACTCCATTACTTTTTGAAAATGATTGCCCTAAAATCGTATTCTAGGTCTAGCTATGTTTACACGAGACTACTATGATTTATTGATTAGAAGTGGCATGTGATTATATGAAAGCAGAAGTACTAAGCTTGGCTACTAGAAAAGAAGAACTTCCTTTACAGCAGTGACTATAGGAAATACCTGTGCAGTGGGAGAAGTTCTTCCGGCTTTTGTTGGTGAGGAAACTCTCCTAGCATCCTTTAAGTATGACTTGAGTAAAGGCACAGGTGAAAATTGCTCTGTAAGCCCGAAGGCAAAAGCTAAGTTAACAGCATCAATTTGCCTTCCACTATTTATCAGCACTCCAATCACACCTGAAAACCAAAAAAAAAACACAATGAAATTCAGTAAGTTATAAAATTGACATTAAAGCTACCAATTCTATTTTCTCCGCGTTGGGTGCATCCTTTTACTATGTAGCACTGATATAAGGCAAATCAATTTTAAATTAACAGTGACTTGTTCCTCTTTGACGTGACTATATGCATCAGTGCCACATAACTTTATAGTAATTCTAGAGGTTCTCTGCACTTTATATTGTATGAGATATCTCTTAATTCTTTCTTAATCGTTAACCCTAGAAACAGTAGATTTGCTAAATATACAAGTGATTGGAGGGACCCAGACAGTCAACGAAAAAAATACTAGACATCCGGCCATCCTACCAAATTTCATAAAAATGGTCAGAAAGTTCATCTTGTAGACTCGTCATCATCTCAATTGCATAATAGACGCTTCATGGTTAGGATTATGCTATAGTCACGTATATATTGTCTCACTTGTCCTTATATGTAAATAGTATTTAAATCACATTGGTTACACGCCACATGGAAGACAAACCTGGCATTTTATCTGACAGCCCAAGGGAGCGACATAGATCAGCTGCTTGGCGACGACGAGAAACCATCGGTATTAGCCTAGACATTTCATCCTCATCAAAATCAGAAGCAACGCCAAAAGTGGCCACTAGCTGCAAAAATGCATGCGCCTCCAAGGAGTTCCCATTGCTAGCATCCACGTCCAGCACATCCAACTTTGGCCTCCATTCTTCAGCAATTAGCTTAGCCTGTCGTTTAACATCTTCTGAAATCACATCAGGAACAGCGACATCTGGATTTGTAAGCAAAATGCTAAGGCACTCCATCAACATGATACAGGTTCGGCGGAGACCCAACAAGTAAGCATCCTTCTTTCCATCCACAGCTGGCACTTCTGTACAGTAAAAGTTTTCCAGAGAGTCCAGCACAAGATGTGCTGGGTTAGCTGCAGCTTTAAGTGCAAGAGGAATTTCCTCCCGTATGGCAGCAAGGTTCTTACGGTTATCTGATATAAACTTGTGGAGCCCCTCAGGGTCCATCTCTTCGCATAGTTTGACCAACTGAGGATAAGGCACGTCCAAGTTTACAGTGTCAGAAGGACTTTTGGGGATTTCTAAATTACTCTCAGCGGCCATGGCATCAGGTGGCTTTTCCTCAACAATGGGGGCCCCACCTTGGTCATCAGTGCAAACAACAGCGGGCTCCACAGGTGAAACATCCACATGCATCTCAAAAGCATTGGTTATGGCAAAAACAGCAGCATCCCTCTTTTCTTGGAGTCTTTCCAGTTGAGATTGTTCCTTGGCCACAACAGCTACTTCCCGCTTCACTAGCAACTCTTGGGCTTTCAGGGTTCTGGTTTGGTACTCTTTTTCTTGGTCCTCTAGCTCATGAAATCGCCTCTTCAAGGACTTCTCAAGCCCATGAAAATGTTCTTCAAGCTCTTTCCATTTTAGGTTAAGGGATACAGCTCGGTGGCTTTCAAGTTCAGCAAATGCTTTCTGAAGTTGTTGTATCTTAGAGGTTGTAGAGTCTATAAGTGTGGCAACTGAATAGGTATCCTCCATTGCACAAAATCTGGAGAGAAGAAGAAAGGGTAAAACAAAGGGATAAAAACTCTTAAACTCAGGACAAAGTATTACTTAAATGTAAAAAAATTGAAGACGGGAAAGAAAAGTAATACATTTTTGTGTTTCAGTTATGAATACACATCTACAAAGATTATTCTTTTCTATGTCTGAGTGCCTTACTATGTTTGGTAGAAGGAAAGCGATATCTAATAAGCTATATGCCTATGCTTGATGCTGAACAGTATAGTTGTAGGAAGAATAAGGTGAACCGTGAACAAAGTTGAAAACTACTGTTGCTGCTAATGATTTGCTACACTATACACGAGAAGACAAGACAATCATCTATATTTCTCACAGCTCCTATAGCAACTCATAATGATTTATGTTAAATATTCAACATAGCTAGTCTATCGTATAATCATCCTCAACACCTTACCATTATTAGTATGCACATGTCGATCATGTCAATCATATCTTTAAAAACCAACCCATCTCCCAAAAACATGTATATCCCAACATACCGAACCCCACTTTAACTCTTCATACTCTAGACTTTCAAATTTCTTCATTGATCACATCAAATCCGTGTAGTTTTCAGGAAAATAAATTTCACTGTCATATCAAGAAACAAAATTAAACTTTTTGTCCAAAAATAGAGTAATTGATTATTGATTTTGATCCCTACAAGAGCAACAAAAAACAAGGGGAAAACAACAAGCCCTTAAAATGTCAGTGCTATGAAGATCTTACCAAAATCTTCACAGCTCAATCAATAAATCTTGGGACCTCAGGCAGCAGAAACAGTAAAACCCTAGAAACAAAATCACACGAATTAAACCAAACATTTCCCACAATTAGCTCAAGTATAAGAAACATTTCAGCTAGAAACCAATTTCCGACGAAAATGAGGAACTTCCAGAGGAATCAAACGGCCCCGATCTGGGAAAAACCTAGAAACATCGACAGAGAAAGTGAATTGGTCAAATCGGTACCGTTTTTGACGAGAAATTACCCGATTGGCGCGACGGAAAATCCTCGGCGAAGCTGCGAGCGAATCGACGACGAGGATCGATCAATCGATCATCTTCAGATCGGTTTGGCTTGAGGCTGCGACTCTGCAATCCCTAGAATTGAGAGTGGTGGTGGAGGAGAAAGAGGAAAGTGAAGAGGAGGAAAAGCAAGTGTTTTTATCGCAGCTCGTGCTTTTGCTTTTTTACCATCGGGCACTCCCGCTGGTTTTTGCTATTCCGCCGCGACACGACGACGTTTTAGCTCTGTGCTCTATGGTCTGTGTGTCTTTGTGACTTCTGTCGGTCAGAGATACGGAGGGTCTGTATCAAATTGGGAGGGTGCGCTTAGTGTTTTTGCCACGTGGGTGAGAGGACAAAGGACATTGCACAGTTACAGTGTGTTCTCTATCATGGTAACATTTCTCAATATCTTTTGCTTATTTTCGTTTGAGCCCTTCCTTTTTAGGTTAATTAAGATTTGTCCACACATACCCTGGCGGGGACGGTTCTGGAACAGAAACGGACCACCATCAACCGAACCTGACCTATCCTCCGGTTTCCCAATCATTGGTATGGATACCGGCTATATATCGGAATTTTTTACCTCCTCGCAGCGATACCAATACCGGTCAACCGGGCAAATTCAAATTTAATTCGATCTAATATAGTCTATATCAATTAATTTCAATTAAATTTAATTGATTCTAGTCTAATTCAGTTCACCAAATTAATTATAGTTTGACATTTAAGTTATAAACAATTAAATAATTCAAAATAATGATTATTGACAAGTTTGAAATTAAAATGATTAATTATCATTTATTTTGTCTTTAATAAATATGAGTATAGGAGGGATGCACTTCAGGTTGAATGTCCAATCCGTCCGAACCAATACCAGACATTTAATTGCTGAAGATTTGTGCGCGCGTTGTGTCCCAGCATGCGACACGTGGCAGAAAAGTTATACTTACACCGAATTAAGATTTATCCATATATATGGTATAATTGCAACAAAGTACATTTGCCGAAACTACTTTTACACTTACATATACTCAAAAAACATTTATCTTGTCGTGTCACCTAAAATTCTTATTTTCGTTATGCTTCTAACTTCGTTGCTGATATGAAAAATTTTAGGTGTACTACAAAAAAAATTTAAATGACATGACAAGACAAGCTAAAAAAATGAGTTATGTACCACCATGTGTTAACATAATGGTTAGGGCATTACAAAAAATTCTCCAACTTGGTTCCTCAATTTTATCAAGTTGGAACATGTTTTTTTTTAATTTAGACTGATTTATAGGCCATGTTAAACTAATTTTAGCTCAAATTATAGTAAAAATTTTTAATGTGCAATTATAAAAAGTAGTATCAAAAATTGAATGTTAAGATTTGATTATTACAATTTAGGAAATAACTCACTTAGCTTCCCGCAAGTTTAGTTGATTCTCACATAACTACCTTTAGGTTTAAACTCAATTTATGGAGCGCTCTAAATTTTAAAAGTCTTATTTAACTTATCTATGTTAGTTTTTTTTCGCGAGAACCCTCGTGGCAACCCCAAAAGGAGACGTTTACAGCTTTGGGGTCGTTCTTCTTGAGCTGGTGGCAGGCGCGAGGGCGACACATGTTACAAAAGCACATCGAGACCTTCAAGGGAGTCTGGTGAAGTGGAATGTGTAGTTGTCAAGGGACGAGTAGCTCGAGGAGGCTATAGATGAGTGTTTGGTGGGTAATGGTGTTGATACTGAGGTTTTTCAGAATCTGAAAGTTGCAGGTAAATGTTTGACACCAGTTGTGCCTAAAGAGAGGCCATCCATGTTTGAAGTGTACCAGCTTCTGAAGGCTATTGGGTAGCAATATAATTTTACAGTGGAGGATGAGATTCTGATGCCTTGTGAGGGTGGTGTTGAAGTAGATGCTCATGCGTATACGAGCGTGAAATGAAAATAAGCCACACACGTAAATGAAGATGAGAGGGAGAATTAAGTAAAGTCCCACATTGAAAGAATATGAAATCAAAGGGTTATATATAAAGGTAATGATCAAACCCAACTAATAAGCTTAAACTTTTAGTTGTGGAGTCCGACTCGATATGTACAGTCTAGTTTTTCAGATGGTAAGATTGGAATGTCACGCGTTCTAATTGATCGATTTTTTTTATTCCATTTGAGTTTTTATCGATTTTGATTTTATAAATCGAAACTCAATTAGTGTAGTTTCGATTCTGCTTATAACCGAACCAAACTGATTAGGTTCTACCAACCGAATCAATTATTTTCCGAATCTTTGAACACTCCTACCCTCGACATCACACCATAAATTAGAATCCAAAGTATATATTCAAGTCTTTAAATAAACAAGATTTGGCAAAACAATCTCACACATAACATATATATTCTCGTAGACCAAACTAATCTAAGTAACAAGACACGATCATTGCGACCTCTCCTCTTCCACGCTTCTCCTTTCAATTAACGGCTCTCTCTCTTTCTCTCTCAAATCCAAAACAGCCAATGCTCCAATTAGTTGGACGAAGTTGACAAAAGACACGATGTACGTCAAAACAGAGACACAAATCAGAATCAACTCGATCGGGCGAGCCTCGATCAGATCGATCAAGCAAGGCACCAACGACGTCACGATCAGAGCCACGGCCATTAGCAAAACCTCGGAGCACATGACGATCAGTTGGGTCAGGCCGAGGGCGACAAAGGTCAGAGTCAGTTCACAATTCACAATCACATGGATCAGGCCGAGCACGACCAAAATCAAAGTAAAAACACAATTCTCGATCAGATCGCCGATCAATTCGCTGTTGTCGTCGTGTTGAGAGGCGATGGCGGTCGCGAGAACGGCTAGAACAGTCAAGGAGACTGATGATTCTGAACCTTGTACGAGTCGCCATTGACAGAGAGTTGTGTTTTTGTGAGATGAAATTAATTTGTGCTATATATAATTAGCTTTTTATGCACGTAGCATGATATATGCATGATACAATTAAGCTTTGTTTCTATATATCACGCGTATATATGTATGTGTAAACCCTAATCCTGATCCTACTGGAACTAACTACAATCATAGTCCAAATATACATAGGAATTGAATCGCCAAGTGTGCTAAATGCAGTGTTCTAAAAAACGGCCTAGGCGGTGCCTAGACGCTTTTGGGGGCTTCCCCGCGGCGTTTTCCGTTGATCGGGCGGCTCCGAACGGCGACGACGTTCTTGCCGATTAGTCGGGCTGAACGGGCCGAACGGGCTGGGCTGGACGGACTGAACGGGCAGAACGGGCAGAACGGGCTGGACGGACTGGCGGGATGGGCTGGGCGGCCCATTTATAAAAAAATTTAAAATAAAAATTTAAAATCTCCACACTTACACACAGTCTCTTTGTCTCTAGGTTCTTCACTTCGCATCGCCGTCAACAACCGTATGTTCCATTTTTTTTTTCAATTTCAGTTTTGCTATATATCAATGGACCCTTATTTTTTATCGTACATCATTATGCTGTACATCAGTTTTTATTTTGTCATTTTGTGCTTAAATTTGTGAAACAGAAAGCTTCAATGTGTTATACTCAAGGTTCTGTTTATACTAAAATTTAAGAGCAACATTGCACAATGTGTCATGTTGAATTCTTTAAAAAATTCTCAAATTTTAACTATTAAAATTTTGTCATGTTGCTCTTAAACAGAATAAGTATTAATGGGCTTCAATGTGTTATATAGTATGAATTTATAATATATTTTGTCATTTTGCTCTTAAATCTGTGAAACAGAAAGCTTAAATGTGTTATACTTAATACTTATTCTCAATAGGCTGCATTGAGAATTTTTTATTTTGTCATGTTGCTCTTAAATTTTTTGCTCTTAAGTCATGTTGCATTTAATTTTTAATGCAGACATGGCAGGAACTATGTCATCCTCTGCATCTAATACATCTGGAGAGTTGAATAGCGAGCATAATTTAGCACTGAAGGCTAAATCTAACGATGTAGGTTGGGAATATGCAATGAGAGCTACTCCACCAAATACAGATAAATTGAAGTGTTTGAGGTGTGGCTACTTAATTTCTGGTGGAATATATCGAGTCAAAAAACATATTGCACACATTAGGGGGGATGTCCAACCATGTGAACAAAATAGTCTTGAGGATAAAGCCAAATGCTTGAAAGCTATTGAGGGTGTGCGGAACAAGAGGAAACAAAAATTGATATTGGAAAAAAGAAGTGAGAGACGAAGTTAATATTGAGTATGAGGAAATTGAAATGGAAGAGGATGGAAACGAGACAATGAAGAAACCAAAACCATAGACCGTTATGCATCCACGATTGACCCAAACAAGACGATCCTCGTAAACAAAAATGTTGACAACACGGTCTATAACATGAGAACTCATAGAGTCGATGAGTTTTTGGCTAGATGGCTTTATGAAGCAGGTGTTCCTTTCAATGCCATTGAGAGGGATAATTTCAAACAATTTGTACAAGCTGTTGGACAATTTGGTCCGGGTTACAGACCGGCAAGTCAATACAAGATAAGCGGGCCTTTGTTGAAAGATGAGGTTCAAAGAACTAAAAAACTAATGGCGAAGCAAGAAGAAGAGTGAAAAAAGGTCGGTTGTTCGATTATGACCGACGCATGGAGTGGTCGGAAAAGAAGAAGTATAATGAACTTGTGCGTGAATTGTCCGGAGGGGACCGCTTTTCTTTCTTCAAAGGAAGCATCAAGTGATTCACACATAGGTAAATTCATATATGATTATGTGCAAAAGTGCATTGAAGATGTCAGATCACAAAATGTTGTTCAAGTTGTAACCGATAATGCGTCTAATAATATGGCGGCAAGAGATTTGCTAAAGTTGAGTAGGCCATCCATATTTTGGAGTTGTTGTGCAAGTCACACTATAAACCTCATATTCCAAGAAATTGGCAACCAACCAAGATTCAAGACTCATATTGACAACGCAAAGACCTTGACCATCTACATTTATGCTCACCACAAGACTCTACACTTAATGAGAAAGTTCACACACAAAAGAGACATAGTGAGGCCCGCCGTGACTCGATTTGCAACCTCTTTCTTGACTCTAAACAGTTTGATGGAGAAGAAAACGGCTTTGAAAAAGATGATCGCTAGTGAAGATTGGAGTGAAAGCAAATATGGGACGAGTGCAAAAGGGATGGCGGCGGCAAATATTGTTACTTCTCATTCTTTTTGGAATGGTGTAAATATTTGTTTGAATGTATTTGGCCCTTTATTTAAAGTTCTTCGCCTTGTTGACGGGGATCAAAGGCCATCAATGGGTTTTGTTTATGGTGAGTTGTTGAAAGCTAGAGAGGAAATTAAAAAAGTTTTCAAAAATCTCGAAAATCACTATGGTCCTATTCTTGAGGTTGTTGATAGAAAAGGTTGTGGACGACTTGATAGTCCATTGCATTTAGCGGGTTATCTTTTGAACCCCTATTACACTTATGAAGATCCGACTATTGCAAATGATATAATAGTCACGACCGGGTTCATGGAATGTGTGGAGAAAATGTATGGTGATAATCTTGACCTCCAAAATACTTTGATGAATGAAAAATTGCAAAAGTATTTGAACAAGGAGGGTATGTTTGGTAAACTTCTTGCTTTGAAGGGATGTTCTAAAAATAAAACAAATTTCAATCCGGGTAAGGAACTTTATTGTATTTACTACAACTTATTTATTTCATTTCATTTTGCAAATATTTGACAAGTACTAATATTATTGGTTTGGTTGGTGGAACGTGTGCGGAAATCAAGTTTCAAATTTACAAAGATTTGCTAAGAGAGTGCTTAGTTTGACAACAAGCTCGTCCGGTTGTGAAAGGGCTTGAAGCACTTTTGAGGGGGTAAGTATTAATTTACGTTTTTTTTATTATGAACTTAGATTCATTAATGTACGTTTTTTATAATTAATATTAATTTACGTTTTTTTATTATGAACTTAAATTCATACAAAGAAAAGAAATAGACTTGATATCGAGAAGTTGAACAATTTAGTCTATGTTCAATTCAATGCAAAGCTTTTGAACAAGAGGACAAGACTATTACGAGGACAAGTGGATGTTCTTCTTTCCGATGAAGCCAATAATGCACAAGATTGGATCGTCGAGGGTGGAGATGAGGCTATCTTGTCCGACGAACAAATTCGACAACTTGAAGAAGATTTTGTTTCGGATGATGAAGAAGAAAATACAAATTATAAATTTGAGGAGGAAAATGATCAAGTAATTGAAAATTACTCTTAGATTATTTGACACTTTTAAATTCTGAGACTATGTGGTTGATCAATATTCTGATTATTGAAATATGTGGTTATAGAATTATGAGATTGTTGACACTTTTAAATTTTGAGATTATGTGGTTGTTGAACTTGAAACTTAGTTGTTGAATTTTGATTCTTTGCCTTGTTAAAGTTTGTGTTGTTGTAATTTTACGCTTACTTATTATTTACTGTGGTTGTTGATTTTTTATATAGTATAATTGCAGCGCCGATAGCGCCGGCCCACCACAGCTCATGTATGCGGAGATGTGAAAACAGAGTATATCTGAGGGTGGGAGGAGTTTTGAGGAAATTGAAATTATTTAACGTTAGGAATAAATATTTTCTATTGTATATATATTTGACACGCAGAATTGTTTGTATTAGTACGTGGCAACAAGCAGTAAAAACCGGCCGACATAAGAAGATTTTTAGGATATATATGAGCGGACTAGTGTTTTTTCTGTTTTCTACCTCTGCTACTTATTAGTCAGATAATAGTCACTAGGAATCATCCAACGCTAAAAGCCAAGATGTCTGGGTGTTAACTTTCTAGTGATTATTCAAACACAATTTTTATACTTTTACCCCGTATGTAAGCATATGCAAAATATGGACGCAAAAAATAAATTAAATGGACCATACGCAAGATGATGAACCCGTACAAGGCCCAATCACAAGAAGATGAACATTGACAAGGTGATTAGTAGTTGGGCCCCAAACTAAGACTGAGGTGTTTTTTCTTCAAAAGTTGCATTGTATTATAAAATGGTAATTTTTGCTATATCCACCTAATTCATTAACCATAAATATTATATTAACCAAAATCTAAACAGATGCATGATTTGTTTTTTTTTCTTTTTGACACCAAAGAGAAACAATTCTAATAGAGCAAGTAAGTATTAATACAATTTGGTAATCATACTGGACCAGAACTCCAGCTGAGGATGACTGATTTAAACTAATGACATTTTTTTGAGGCAAAGTTAATGACATTAGTTCATACAAAATTAATTAATTTAGACAAATCAAAACAAGATGGACCATAGTCACCATACTCTTACTTTTACCCCATTGCTAAATATAAATAATGGCATAAATACTGGTAAACTTAAATTATTGAATACAATTATTTGCAAAACATTAATTAAATTAATCAAAGGGTAAATTGCAAAAGTCTCTTTATAATTATGTATTTTTGCATACTCTTCATTTACTGTATTTTTGCAAAATTTTCCTTTTAATCATGTTCATTTTCGCAAAAACTCTCTCTTACTTATGTTTATTTTTGCACCGTTTATGCAAATTCGTGAAAATTAATAAAAGTGTCATTTGTATGTTAACTCAAACGTGCTTAGGGTGGCCACTTTGGCAACGAAACCGGAAATCGAATTCGAACCGAATTGGAACCGGGACTGAAGAACCGGGAACAGCGAGTAACAGTTCCGATCCTGGTTCTTAAAATGGAGAACCGAGGAGTCCAGTTCGGTCCAATTCTTGACCAATTCGGTCCAGTTCTTGACTCATGTCCACCCCTAAACGTGTTAACTCAAACATTCAACACTTAAGAGATACTTCCGTTAATTTTCACGGATTTGCACAGACTGCAAATTTGAACATGAATAATGGAGAGTTTTTGCAAAAATAAGGTAGAGTTTGTGCAAAAAAACAATTATAATGAAACTTTTTTGAACTTTCACTTCATTAAATTTTCTTAAACACAATTCAAACCAGTTTATTTATTTTATTCATGTGAAATTTGAGTGAAGTGTGTGGAGCTCTCTAAGTTAAGGCACAATCTTGTAAGCTTTCATGTTGTGAATCCAACGAGACAGCGATTTGGTGGAGTTCCTGAATCCCAAAAACCCATGCTCCTTCCTTTTATTGACACTGTCAATCACAGGCTCCATTCCAAGTATCGCATCCGCAAACCACCACACCCCTATCTCCTTCAACTTCGTCTCCTCTAGCTGATTCTCCTTCACAATCTCTTCCCAAATCGGCTCTTTTCCCTTCATCATCTCCTCCAAACTCAGGCCTTCCCTCTCAAACCCATACTCCTCGATCTCGAATCCCTCAGCCAGCTCCCTCCACAGATGCTTCCACCTGAACACATCCCCATTATTCACAT
>JAYMTQ010001473.1:0-13401 GCA_036897385.1 Geranium incanum | reverse complement strand
GATCCCAAGTTCAAAACCACCTGCCAACGGGAATTAACAATGAGTACAAAAAATAAGTCCAATCAATTTGTTCACTATCATACCCCAATCAAAAGCTTGGCATGATTGACATGCACCTAAACCACAAATCAAGGGGAAAAGATTTCATAAAACCAAGTTACATTTTGAGCACAAGTAGGTGGATCATGCACAAAGGCACGTTATTTAACGGAAGTTTATGACCTTTCACATTTTTGTGTTTTTTAAAAAAAAAACTGTTATCAGGTAGATAGAATGTCATATATATGATGCAAAGCGTTAGTTTCAGAAATTTAGAATAATTAAGAATTAAACTTAATCATTTAGGGAAGAGATTTCTTATCCAGTTCTCCACCATAAATAAAAATAATAGCAAACTTACGAGGCTCTAAGGACGTGATACATTTAATACACAGTGCAAGAGTATAAAGTGTCTAATCAAGACACTTGTCCTCTCCAAGAAGCAGAAAATGGTTGGTGAGATGGGTGGGGTCCACCAAATTCAGTGGATTATCCGCTGTATATTTTCGGTAATTTCTTTAAATCTATATATAATATAAAGTATTTTAATTGAAAGATTTAACATATAATATAACACAAATTATTACCTTTTTAAATCATTGCTCTGTTCACTCTCATAACTACTCCATAGTCCATACATACAAAAATGTGAGCTCATTTCTCAAAAAAATAAATAAAATCGAATTCACAAACGTTATAAATTGGAGCATTATAACCGAAATCGAAGCATTTGAATATCCAGAGAGTGAAGTGAAAGAGCTCTGCATTTTCCGGCGAAATCTCCGATTCAACTTTGGATTTCCGGGAGCGAAAGAGAGACGGAGCTTGCGTGTGTGCTCGCCGGAGGAGGAGGAGTGACTGTGACGAGACTGGGGGTGCCTCTGGAGGAGATTCGTCTCTTCGCGGACTCGGAGATCTGCAATGTCTCCGATCTTCTTCTTCTTCTTCAATCTCTGAGATGAAGGTTTCTGCTTCCGATTTCGATTTCAAGTGTTGCTGCTTTTCGTCTTCTGTCGCCGCCGTTCCTAGGGTTTCGTTGGTCTCTGCTTCAGCGCCATGACGACCAAGCGCGCTTATAAACTTCGTAATCTCTTCCTCCTCCTCCTGTTACTTGCATTTTCGTTTTCTAGGTCTTTATTTTTTGCTCTCGTATGTGAAAAACGACTACTCACCTGCTCGATCTAAGAGCTGGACTGATTTGATTATTGTTCACATTCCGTGGATTTAGATCTCTTTCCGTTGTGACAGTTTCTATTTACTTCGCTAGAATTATTTTTTAGCTGTTTAGTTGATTTTGGTGACTTTGTTGCGAGACTTAACCTGAGTTTTGTTCAGAGGAGTTCGTGGCACATTCATCTAGTGTCAACTGCCTCAAGATTGGGAGGAAATCGTCCAGGGTTCTTGTTACTGGAGGTGAAGATCAGAAGGTCAATTTGTGGGCTATTGGTAAACCCAATGCCATTCTGGTTAGTTAGGTTCCTCTTTGTTTATTTCGATTGTGTGTGTATTCTTTCTTTTCTTGCATCCTCCTAACTGGCATTGTGCACATTTCATAGCTGTGCTATTGTTTATGTTAATTAGCTGATTAATACAATACTTTCGCATATGGGTGTGTATAGGGTGCCAAATTATTCACTATACTTTACTTTGTGTCACCTTAGGTTAGTGGCCTTCAAAATTAGCATCTGGAACTCCGTAATGGGATTCAATTACAGTACTTAGCTATAATACTCGTCCTACTTATTACCTCCTCGTGCAGCAGTGTTTTAGTTTTACAATATAGTAAATAATACGAAATTACATCTAAATCACCGGCCTCGTATATCCTTTGCAGAGTTTATCTGGACATACAAGTGGCATTGATTCAGTGAGCTTTGATTCCTCAGAAGTTCTGGTTGCTGCCGGTGCAGCAAGTGGTACAATCAAGCTTTGGGATTTAGAAGAGGCAAAGAGTATATTTTTCAATTCCATTTTATCTTCTATATACGTAAACTAATATGATGATATAACTGTCACCATCAAACCCTATTAAGTATTATGTATGACATGCCTGTCAATTTATTTTCAGTTGTCCGTACACTCACTGGTCACAGATCAAATTGTATATCTGTGGACTTCCATCCGTTCGGGGAGTTCTTTGCCTCTGGCTCTCTTGATACAAATCTTAAGATATGGGATATCAGAAAGAAAGGGTGCATCCACACTTACAAGGGCCACACTCGTGGGGTTAATGCAATCAGATTTACTCCAGATGGCCGTTGGGTCGTATCTGGTGGTGAGGACAACACTGTCAAGGTTAGAATTATTCTGATGTATGTGATCAAATACATTCATCTTCCTTTATACTTGTAAGAATTAAAAGAAGTGACCTTTTTGTCGAACACATTTTAAGAACTTCTCTATTTGACGATTACTCTGGTTTTGTGGTAAAAGGAATAAATGTCATTGCAAATATATTAGAAACTTAGGAAAGGTCTATGACCAAGTTGTTGAAGTCTTGTTATTCAATTCTTTAAGAGTCTGTTGCTGTTGCATGTATACATCTCATTCCTATTTCCTTGTGAGGTACCTTTCATACACATGCTGTATACCTTTTATTCACTACATAGCATCACAAGGACAATCTATTTTATTGTAAAATTGTTTGTTTTAAGTTTTATCAGGTTCTGAATAGTACATAAGTTTGCATCATATGGGCTCTTGTTTTTATATGGCAGCTAGATAGAAAAATACATTCACGCACTCGTACACTTGTCTAGGTTACTGGTGATGTTTTCATTGAAATGAACTTCACTATGTGCACTTTATTGACAGCTGTGGGATCTGACTGCTGGAAAGTTGTTGCATGATTTCAAGTCTCATGAGGGCCAGGTTAATTGTATAGATTTTCATCCTCATGAGTTTCTACTGGCAACAGGTTAGTTAAATTTTTTGTTGTTTGAATTGCTTGTTATTTATGCTTGCATCTAATGGATACATTTCTGCTGTTAGCTAAACGGTTACTACATTTGCAAATGAAATAAATGACAATGTTACTTGTATGAGGACTGCTCTTTTTACCATGACTCGTGGTATTAACAGTTAGTCTTTTATCATGCTCATATCATATTACTTTGATCCCTCATTCATCATTTGTTCCTTTCCCCTTTCATTCCTCAAACATCATGTGGTAGCAAGGTGTCTTCTCCAAATTCGTGTATCTCTTTTAGTCTACTACCTCACTCTTCTGATTGGTTACTTAGAAATTAAGTTATGGCATAGTTTTTCTGAACCTGTTTGCGAATATAACCCATAAATGGGGAGAGGTTGGAAATTGACCTTTTGATAATGATGACACATATTCAATATCCATCTGACAAACATAATAGCCTGAATGTGACAGTTTCTTCATATGAAAACTTCAATTATTCGAATATTGCACATGTTGAGGTTCTCAATGCATAGAAAGGAGCAGATACATAGTTTTCAAATTTTCATGATTACAATTCATAATTTCATTAGTTTTAGTGTGAATTGATATTTCTGTCTCTCATTAGTGTGACATGGAATACTTTGTATCTCCTTCAAAGTTGAATTTTGACCTTTTCAAATTCTTTATACTCTATTGCACAGGTTCTACGGATAGGACAGTTAAATTTTGGGATTTGGAAACCTTTGAGCTAATAGGCTCAGCTGGACCCGAGGTATGCCTTATATCATCAGTAATATTGGGGTAATTAATATTGCCAGAAGTTTCAAATTATATATGCAAGAAAGTTGACAAAATGATATTGTTCTCCTTGCTCGGTTGTAATTTATTCAGACCTCTGGAGTGCGATGCTTGACCTTCAATCCAGATGGGAGAAATGTACTTTGTGGGTTGCATGAAACTCTGAAGGTAATTTTCTTATAATTTGACCAACATTTATATGATATGCACTTTTTTTCATCTGCTATGTACTTTTCTCTTACTCGTTTATAACTATATTTTTGCTATGCTGATATGTTTTTTAATTAACTATAGGTGTTCTCATGGGAACCAATAAGATGCCACGATTCTGTGGATATAGGGTGGTCGAGATTGTCGGATCTTAATGTTCATGAAGGAAAGCTTCTTGGATGCTCGTACAATCAAAGTTGCGTTGGAGTATGGGTTGTAGACATTTCGGTAATACACAATTTCGCCTTCTTCCATTTGTCTATTGTTATTTTTTGGTTTTTTTTGCTTGTTTCCTTGTACTGGTTGTGGCAGTTACTTTTCTTTTGGGTGCTAATTTGCTGGCTACAATTTTTTGCAGCGTATAGAGCCTTATGCAGTTGGGGCTGCCAAGTCAAATGGTCTTAATGAATCTAAAGATACTCTAAGTAGGAGTCTTTCCATACGAAATGAGAACAATGGGAAGGCTAGTGTAGGAAGGCTATCTGTTTCACAAAATTCGGATCCTTTGGTGAGGGAAACAAAATCCCTTGGGCGACTATCAGTTTCGCAAAATTCTGATACTACTAAAGAGGCAAAGCTTCTGGCCTGTATGTCATTATCCGTTTTGCACTGTTATCATTATCCTTTTTCTATTTTGTTTTAGTCATAATTCTTGTGAACTTCTACATCATCTAATTATCATTCTTGTTTCACAACTCATGGTTGAAGCCACCGGAAATGTGCCAGGCACTCCTCAAAGAGTGAAGATGAGCACTGGCTCAAAGATAACTCTAGAAAGCTCAGCAGCAGTTCCTAGTACGGCTGCACACAGAAGGAATCCTGTGAAAGTCCATTCAACAGGCAATGCTCCTGTCTTCAACAGATCAGATGTCATTCCAGTAATTGTCCCTAGAACAGATATAAGGTCGGACCAGGCAGCTGAATTGAGAAAAGAAATTGGTCTTGCAGGGAGAACAATGCCATTTTCATTGCAGTCAAAGATAACTGACTTGCGGAAGTCCCCAAATACCAGAGATGAAGGAGAGAGACCAAGTGTCTCTATCATGCCTGAAATGACAAATTATAAGGGTACTGACTTCAGTGGTGCTGTGGATAGGAACGCTTATCCTACAGTTAAGGGCTCGACTCAAGGAACATTGGGCAATGAAAAGAACATGAAAGATATTATTACTGGATCTTCCAAGTTCGAACCAAACTCAATGACAGAGCCACCTAGTAGCTACCAGCACGAAAGCTGTATGTGTATTTACATGTTCAAAAGTCCTGCTTTGTTGTGTGCGCTTTCCGTCTTTGGATGCATGTTTCGTGCTTATAACTTGAATAAATTTCAACTATGTTGCTTGATCAGAGATCCTTTTGTTATGTGTTATTAATACATGACTAAACCTGATGGCTACCTGAAGATTTTGATTTCAGTGGGAATATTTGTCTGGACTCTAGTTTGATAGTGTAGCATGTTAGGAATGAACATAGAGAAAAGGAAAAGGAGGAAAAAGCTCTTTCACCAGAGAGAAATGGGAAATGGGAAACAGTAACCATCCCACCTCTAAAATTATGCCATATCGTATGCTGCAAACAATGTCATGTGCAATATAAAACTTAAGTTACAAGACTTGAAACGGAAAATGTAGTGTTTTTGAATGTTTGGATACACATATACTCACTGACTAGTGAAAGAAGCCTGAGGTTACCGTGATATGCAAGTAATTGGTATTAATGCCACATGTTATTTGCTATCATGTATGGGCCTGTCTGTTTGTACGTGTCATTCAGACTTCTAAACTGATGCCACACTCTTCTCCCAGATTATTCATTCCCTGAATTTCATCTTAGTTCTTATTCTAGATGTTTGTTTTGTTGACCTATTTAGGCACGTGTTGATAGTCTTCAAGTCTTTAACGAGTGTCTATCCTTTACTGGAGTTTGACTATAAAATCTTCATGCTTAAGCTTTGAATATATGTTTCCCTCAGATGAGAGGCGTGGGTTTAAATCAAACAGAGATGCTTCTTCCATTGAAGGTCAGAAAGGAGGTATGGTGATATTTAAATACGAGTTATGTTTTTAGTCAATCTAGCAAACTTTTATCTCATTGTTTGTTGATCACATCCAGGAAGAATGCGTTCACTTGTTGTAAATTGGGATAGAAACGAAAGATCTCTTAATTCTGATGGACCTACTACTAATCTTTCCCCAAGGGCATTACCTACCGTTAATAATATGCACTCTTACAATGCGGTATGACCTCGTTCTAACTGTGCCTTTTCACCTGTTTTTCATAGAAATGTCAAGGTCTATAAGAGAATGGATCTGAGTTGTTACCAGTGGGGGAGTGTGGCCAAATTGATTACTTCCCAATAATTTATTTATCAGTTATTGCTACTTTTCAGCAAATACCCTTAGAAGTAATTACTTACAATTCGGGTATATGTGAAGTGGACTGCCACAAAATCATCCATAAGCTTTCACAAAAGGTAGTGCTATCACGTGGAATGCCACTGAAAAACATTGGTTAAACTACGCAGTGGTTAATTTTAATGAGCACCTGGCATTGATTTTTCCACCATTGACATTATATAGCATGCACTTTTGTGTGTAATTGGCATGTGTAGCTACTAGTGTGTTATTTTCTAACTCATGTTCTTGGGAATTAGATTTCCTTCCTCTTCATAGATGATAATATGTGGAAACGTTCCAAATTTCTTGTAGTTTAAACAGAGAGGACACCCTCCACATGCTGGCAAAGAAATGGTGTCTGCAAGTGACGAAGATGCTATTGCAGATGTAATGGAACAACATGATCAATTTATCAGCTCTATGCAGTCTCGATTGACCAAGTTAGAGGTAATTTGAAATCGACTTGAAACTAGAGTACTCTACAGGATATGGTATAATATTTTTCTGCATATTGCTCTCTATTGTTTTTTGCATCTTTCTCGCTCTCTCTCGTGAATGAGATGTATTCCATTGATTAAATACTATGTCAAGGGGCAAGTAAAAAGGTAGATAATAAAAGCCTTCCGGATTCATGAGGATGCATATTAATTAGCCATCTAGAATTATTGCTCGGAGTGGTTGAGTGCTTTGACTCCGTGGCTTCACATTCATAGGATTATCAACGTACCACTCTTGATATGACTGATTTCTCCTGATCTCGCTTTGGGGGCTAAGAATACTGAGGCAAACATAATGTAATCTGAAAAGGAGTTGTTCAATACCATATATGACAAGAGAAACTTGCTGCTTCCAGATCGGGTCAATTATGATAAGACTGAATAGATCCGTGGTCTCTCTTTAAGCGTTTCATTAAATTTTGACTATTTTAAATTTATTTGCAGATTGTGATGGTATTCTTAGAGACGTATCTTAAATCATTATATCTTACATTTAGGACCTATCCAATTGCTGAATCATGTCTTATCATTGTACTTCAGGTAGTTTTTAGATACTGGGAAAGGAATGATGTCAAGGGGGCTGTTGGGGCTGTGGAGAAAATGGCGGATCATGCTGTATGTAACTTGTGCTAAACTGATTACACTGTTTTTCTGAGCACGTTAACTTTTCAAAGCTGATTTTGAAGATCTTATTTATTTATATAATTAAGATAATGTGGAAATTGCAGGTAACTGCTGATGTAATCACAATTGTAGCCGAGAAAATTGACATTGTCACGCTGGATATCTGCACTTGTCTTCTGCCACTCCTCTCATGCCTTCTCGAAAGTAACGTGGATAGGTATGAGTAGTATGGTTCTAATTGGGTACACTAGTTATAGGAATAATTATCTGCTGAGCAAAACTACCGATTTTATTCTAGTGACTGAACACAAGTTAATAGGTCACACTGCCACATTGATACGGAAGAAAAAAACTTGCGATTTTTAATTTTGGGCACCCATACCCTCCGTTTTCACGTGATGTGATGTAATATTTTCTTCTAGTTATATCTTGGGTTTATATCATGATTTGTGTTTTCCTTTTATGTGGCGCGACAGTCGATAGCAAGAGCAGTATTTTCCAATATGCCTCCCTCATTTCTCTTTTTTATTATCATCTATAGGCAATTAGGAATTGGCTTGGAGCTGCTCCTAAAGCTGGTCAGAACATACGGTCCGGTTGTCTATTCAACATTATCTGCATCATTGCCTGTGGGTGTCGATATTGAGGCGGAGAAAAGGTGTGTTTAGCCTCATCTAATATATTTAAACCTTAGCTCATATCATTTCAAATTCATTGTCTGACATGACATGCGATACTATCAAACCGATTAATGCAGGATGGCGCGTTGCAATCTCTGCTTCGTGGAGCTCGAAAAAGTCAAACGGTGTCTGCCCGCTCTCACCAGGTGCTTTTATTTAGACACTTTAATGCAGCCTCTTATCATTTTAAGTTTTCTTTCATTATCTAGTTTTGCTACAGATGCTATATTCCTTTTCTTTTTTGTTCAATAGAAGAGGAGGGTCGGTAGCCAAGTATGCCCAGGAACTGAACCTGGCTTTTCAAGAAGTCTCCTAATAACATATTAGGCGTGGAAGTGACGATTTGATTTGACTTGAAAGAAATTGATTTGTTTGGTGCTACAAGGAATGAGTCGATTGTACACATTTCGTAGAGGTCAACGGCCAAAGCTTTAGGTTCTCCTCTCATTGACAAGCGGAGGCTTTAGCCATAGCATGAGATGAATGGTGAAGAATATATACTAACGCAACTCCTTGGGGCACACTAACCGATATTGAATTGTAACTTGACTGCAAAGACTGAGAGTGAGTGAGAATGTATCAATTTAAGTTAATCATCACAACAGTTGTGGAATGAAATGAAAATGAAAGTGTGAACTGCACAGGACTCAGGAGTCTTTCTTTTCTTCACATATATGGTGTGGTTGTATTTCATATGAGAATCTGAAAATCCAACAGCTCAATATTTTAGGTTTGTCACGAAAATAATAATACGATTTTTACTACTGCAGCATGTATTAGAGAGTATCAAATGAGTTTGACACCATAATGTTTAAAAAGTTAAAACTGCACTTACAAGATGATGAGTTGGTACAGGGAAGGGTCATGAGATGCTTCCACTTGTCTATTACCCATCCATATATCCAATGATATGAGGTGTGAAAGTCATCAAAAGGAAATATGTATAATATACAGAGGAAAGGAAAGGAGAGCTAGAAATTTGTTTGTCTTGAATAAAAGAAGTTGGAGTCACTGTGATGGAATCCAAGTCCCTTCAACCAGGAAAGTGCGGATCTTCGGTAAAAGGCGGCATTTGCCTGATCTGATGTCCTAGGATTTTGCCACAACCCTCCAAACATATTATAACTGGAAACTGCAAATGGGGGAAGAGAAATTTGTTCTTCATGGCTACCTTTCAATTTGAACTTCATACCTTGAGGATGAACGTTTTGTTCCTTTCCTGGTGAACTATTATATGCATGCTCGGATTCTGAGAAACAACAAAATGTGAGAAAAAGGGAGAGGCTTGAAGATATAATAATTAGAGGTAGGATTGGAATCAAATCTAAACCACCCTTGATATTCAGGATCTTGTATGCGAATATTTACTCTATCTATTCAATTGGATAATGCAGTAAAGAGTGAAATGCACGATAGTTGGTTGGCCTCCATTTTGGTCAGTTGGGTGTCAGAACTTTTTGCTTAAAGATTAACAAGTTTCAGATTCTATCTTCGTTCTCTCATCACCATGACGGATGTGAATATGAGGTTGCCTTTCTAATCATCAGTAAGGTCAGTCTCTCTGGCACATGGCATATTCAGCAGAGCACCATAAGCATACGAGAGACGAGCTCCATTCTGAGCCTCACCACTGTGACCTCAGCCTCATCCTCCATCCTGCCTCTACTGAATCCGCCCAAGAGAACATCCCAACCTGTTAGGCGGTTCTGGTTGTGAATGCGAGAGGGTGTGGAAATGGTCATGGGTCGAAAACAGTGGAGGCTCTCTATTGGTGGAGAGGGGGCTTTATTTCGAGAGAAGGGTTTGTCTATTTTTAATTCCTGATCAAAACCATCTAGTTTTGACACCCAACGTCCCAACTGATCCAAGAAGAGAGCAATCAACTCACCTATTTTTAACTACTACTAACTAAACAACACTCAAATCAAAGAGCATATAAAACAAATAAAAATAGATACCAGAAATTTTATGACGTGCAAACATATATGATATATAATTTATATATAACAGTATTTAAAGGTACTCAACCGTCAACTACGAATTTAAAGTACTAGCGTTTGTCACATTATGGGGTATAAGCAACTTAAGAATATTTTTGTATACTTCAATATCAAATCAGTTGGACTTAAAATACTGAGTTAAATTTTTCTACAATTTCTTCAATACTTCAATGTTCTTTTGAATATATTAAGTAATAGGTTTGAGTAATTATTTATTGGAATCTATGAACAACAAAGGACAATTTGGACATAATAAGGAATCTTTTTCTTGATTTGGACATAACAGGTCTGAGTAATTAACTGATGGAATATCTTAGGGTAATGGAAGATAAAATGTTGCGAAATCAATTAAGTTATAATGATACAACACATGCAGATGCACCTAAGAAATAAGAGCAGAGCAGATGTAGGAGTAAAATAAAAGGAAACAAAGCCATTAATTTAACACACTTGATAGAAAGAGCGAGCCTACCTCCAAAGCATGTTGACAATGTGTGATAAGTGAGAAAACATGCAGCCAAATCTTTCATGTTTCCCATGACAGGAATCTGAGAGATGGGATACCTATTAATCAACAAAAACTCATTTAAGAAACTTTTCCCTTCAAACCATTTCAGCCATGCAATTTGTATTTCAGAAGGAACCGAGGCTGGCTTTGCATTTGGACAGATTTGTGTGAATGAAAATTGAAATCTCCTCTTTTAGGTGTAAATGAGGGGATATGCAAAGTTTTTGTGATCCCTATGTCCATTCTCATTCCCTCACATCACCCTATCTTAGAAATGAGCATAACGGAAATGTGAATCAAAATGAAGCTCAATCAGGAAAAATAAAATAAAATAAATAAAGGTGATTCCTATTCTCATTTCCAATCCCTTATACAAAGGCAGTCTGGAATTATCTAAAGTTTTCGAACATAGCTAAAGTATATAAAAGTCAAGAAGACCGGTCCTTGCTGAAAATGTTTCTTCTAGTGTTGAGATAAGCTATTGTAAATTCTAATTATTCAATATTTACCAAAGACTATTCCTGAGGGAGTTCATGTTGCAACTAGATTCACATCGGAAACCAAATGCTACAGGATTACTCGTAGATTTGATATTTAAATAATGATTTGTTATCCTAACAGCTGGCACTGTATCATCAATGCATTTACATGTTTGTCTTGTAACTGAACACTTAATTCTTTTTAAACAACTGGATTACATATAAACATCAATATCTTCATTAAACTCCTTGAAGGATGGAAAACATACATACCATGCAATAGCAATCCAACTATAAGGAGAGAGATCCACACTCTTGAAGTTTACCAGACCATGATTACTCTGGGCTAACTCAGAGATCTGACCAAACAATATTCACATATATGATCAACAAGACTAATAAAATCATCATTTCTAAACTTCTCAATAATTCCTCTCTAAGGAAGAGTTTAAACAAACCAAAAACACCAGACCTCTGAAATTTAAATGAGAAGATAATCTAGATATTTACCTTTTTGCACAGTGGAAGTCTATCGTAAGGGCTAGATGTCTCATTGTACTGGTAATATAGGTATCCAAAACGATCCATCTTTTCCTCAATGATGGTATCATCTGATGTTGTATTTAGGGTCCTACTTAGCATGTTGCTCATATGGCTCTCGCTCCTTGTTAGAAATAATTAATGCAAATTTCAATGAGCAAAAACTAGTATTGGTAGTGTAACTACCTCCCAGTTGAGTTAGAAAAAGAAAACATGTCGAAGCGCACCTACAGTTAGCAGGTTCACAAGTATAAATTTGGATTGCTGAAAGGGAAGGTGAGTAATATTGCATGATACTCTCTCCACTCTCCAAGAGAATTGGGACACCAGTACCGTAGACACTCTTCTGTAGGCAAGAATTCCACAGGTCACTGAGCAGGAAGCAAGATGCGGTTTCTGTCCCCCTTGTTTGCTGGAAGCCATTTAAAGATTGAATATGAGTCCAAAAATATGTAGATGTAAAAAGAAGAATATAGGTGTTTATAATTGCAATCAGAAAATTCATTTTTCTCTCATTAGAAACCCAAGAGACAAAAAAGATTAAGTCATAAGCATTTTAAAAACAGCAAGGGGCAATATTTTAAAAAGAGAATGAGGCAGATCCCGAAAAGAATCAAAGAAGCCTTAAAAGGCAAGATAGCCAACACATGCTCCGCGAGAAAATGGCAAAACAAAGGTAATCCTTGGTACAACACCATGGCTACTGCCTTATGACCCTGAGGTCACGTTTCAGGGTCAGTGAAGCAACAACTGTGCTAAAGCAAGAGTAGAGGAGAGCCGCTACATACAAAAATGACGGTCCTCACACACATTTATGGGAGCTTGACGACTGCCGTTATTTTAAGAAGCGTAAAAAAGAATAATAACATAGAAACCAAAATCGGACTAAAATAATCCGTGACCGAATACCTAAAAGGCATGAACTATACCCGAAAAGATGACATGGATTATAAAAATGAAAACAGGATTCTTTTCAGCTGAATAAATACGAGCAAGTAAAGCTTCAGAAACTCCTCATATTGTTAATAAGGGAAAAAACAACTGGGCTTAACATGATTAATCCTCCACGTAGATTGGATGATGGTAATTACGTCAGCTGAAAAGGACACAGAATCTTTGACTGTTTGATAACCGCTGTCATGTTTATTAGGCATTCCTTTGATAATAGCAATAAACGAGAGTGACGGTTGCCCACATATACCTCAGCTATAAGAAGGCACTGCCAAACTTTTGATGCAATACTCATTAACGTGTTCGTGTGTACACGCAATAATATATTTCATTAATATAAAATAGCTTCAATATTTTATTCATAGCGGCGCAAACATAATTAAGACAGATACAAACAGTAAGGGAAAGCAGAAGGTGGAGCTGAGGCTAAATTCCCATCGCGAAGAGGTCATCAAAGAGTTCTTATCCAAAAATTTAGTACCGAAAATAACAGTAAGTTCTCAATCAGTGAAGCGAAGAAACTAGACTACTCAAGAGTGTAACACAGAAAAAACACAATCAAGCCCGTCAAAATGATTAATGAAGGAACAAAAGTTAAATTCAGATACTAATAATCTATTACTTACAGGGAAACACTCCACAATTAAAAGATCAAATTAAATCAAATGGAGTTGTACTAGTTTCTAGGAACATTGGATCATCCTAAATTGAAAACAAGATCTTACTGTACTGGATTATTGACTTACACTCGATTATCCATAATCGGAA
>JAYMTQ010001472.1:0-13402 GCA_036897385.1 Geranium incanum | reverse complement strand
TTTAGGGTGGGGTATGGGATTACTAGGCCCGCCCCAGTGCCATCCCAATCGGACACTCGTTCAATATGAGCGGGTTCGGATTTTGCAAAACCCGGCCCGTTGTCATTCCTAGGATAACCTCATCAAACTATATTTTCTATCCGATTTTCTCGCATAACTGCACATAGTTTACAAATTTTGCGACCCATTTTTTTTTTTTTCAAGTTAACACTGTTAATTTTAAGTGTAAATTGATCATTTGTTTTTTTAAAGTTTTAAATTGATGTCATTAATTACTTTTTTTTCTTTTCTCCTCTCTTATTCTTACACTATCATCTCTGGTCTAGTCCTTCGTCCGAAGAGCTTTCCCGCTTCTTTTTCCCCTCAACGACTCACAGTCATCTTAAAAAGCATGAAACAAAGATGGAAATTTTCACAAAATATAAGAAAACCCAGTTCAAAACAATCACAGATATCAACCAATAATACTGAAATTCATAAACTTGAACTAACCACAATTTGCTAATCTCTTTAATTCCAACAACAAAGTAACGAGTAACTAAAATTGTTCATCAAATAGGGATTTTCGTCACGGTCACTATCGAACATGCGATTCATATAGAAAAAAGGAGTGAATGTCAGCCCTAGGCCAGCTCCCGGAGATAGTCCTGATCGGAAGAAAAGACAGTTAACCTGGTTGGAGGAGAGATGACAATCGTTGTCGGCGCCACAAAACCTTATCACACCTTACCTGTAAACCACCCTCATATCTAACCTCCATTTTTATCCCCCAAACCTCACATTCGTTTCACTGAAACACGTACGTCACTCTTTTTCTATCATAATCCTAAGAAACTCAATAGTCCAAATCAATGATACAATACTAATCCGCTCCAATCAGCGTTGGCGAGAAAACTCAATAACCAGCTGCTCGGGGACGACGTGGAGGCGAGAGTCAATGAGTTTGCTTATGGATTTGGATACCCACCGACATTACTCGTTCCCGATGACTGAGCTTGCTGTGAATGCGTTGCGTTGCTATTTGAAAGTCTGAGAAATCCAATTGCTAAGATTTTAATTTGCTGAACTGAAATAAACTTCTATCGGATGTTATGGGCAAGTTAAATTTTGGTTTGGTTTGATGAATATGCTTTATGGGTGTGATTTGGATCTTAATTTGTAAGATGGAGATTTTGAGGGATAAGTAGCATTCTCACATATGATTTTAAATGCTTGGAAAGTTGTGATCTAGTGTATGAAGGAGAAAAGAGGGTGAGAGAGGAGAAGAAAAGAAAAGTGGTTAATAACATCAATTTAGTAATTTGAAGGAGAAATAGAAGTATTTTGGTCATTCTACATTGGTAACTAACAGTGTTAACTTGAAGAAGAAGAAAAATGAGTAAAGTGAATTTAAACAAATTGAACTGACCTCACAAATATATTGAAATTTAGTTGTGTAGTTACATGAGAATGTTGAATAGGAAAATGTATAAATGTATTTATTTGAAATTATCATATATTTAAATACGAGTAAATTTCACATAGGTACACCTAGAGAAACCTCATTGTTACGTAGGTACATCTACAGTTTTTTTAAACTTTGTAGATCACCTAAATGAAAACTATTGTCGTTGTTATAAACTCTATCATAGTTTTTGTGAAATGACGATTTTTCCCTTATTTTTAATTTTCAAATATGTGCACCTCTTGAAAATAAACCCCAATTTAACCTAAGAGAATTGAATCGATCCAATTAGTCGATCCCTGGTCCAATCCGGTCTAATTAAATGAGCCAGACTGAGATTTACAACATCACAACACCGCGACCAAATGAGTTGTGACCACCGCAAAGACCTCGGCCTAATCGCTTGGCGTTGAATTTCGCGGCCTCGTCCAGAGACTCTCAACATGGAAACATCATCAGGTATGATATGGTGGCGGTTGTTTGGGTTGAGAAGCTCTTGATCTCAAACAAGTCTAAGTTGTCACTGGCCACGTCGTCCTCCGCCCCTATGTTGGCTTGCAATTTGGGACTCGTCGAGAACTTGAAGATCTAGTCGTCATTCTTCGAAGGAGGAAACTGACGGTGCTGATTCGACGACTGAAACACCTCTAGGGATTCGATCAAATCGCGAGGAGGATCTGATACGGTTCTCGACAACATCAATTTCGCTAGCCTTAAAATCGGAAACTTGAATTCGGTCGCCGCTGGGGCTAAGACTCGCTCCGTGTGAGATTCTGAATTAGAGGAGAATCGATTGTTCCGCGATTGTGAAATTGAGACGATTTCTAGTTCACTGCCATCGAATTTTGATTTGGTTTTATTCGAATTAGGATTCGGAACAGAGCTCGAGCTCTAATTGGGGGTTTTGGTTTCTGAGCTCTCGACCTGAACGGACTTCTTGTCGACGCAAGGACACTTCCTCCTGAATAGCCACGTCACCGCCAATCCCCTCTTCTTCTCTTGATCGATGCCACTCCTAAACTTCTTCGGAACCACTTTGGGAGGATTCGTCAGCAACCCCGTCTATCTGCTCTAGTTGGCCTCCGAAGAGGCCATTGGAGTTGCGTTAAATGACTAGGTCCGATAATTCCTCCCATAACCCTTTTCGACCGAACATTGGGAATTTGATCTAGTCCGGATCGAAAATTGAGTCAAACCAACTAGTACAGTGCACAATGGTCATTTTAAATTTCTTTATGTCAAAAGACTAATATGCCCCAACCTGTAACATTATTAGTTATTCACATGATGAGTAAAATTACCAATTCACAGACACTGTCACAGAGTATAACAACGATAATAATTTTTATTTAGGTGATTTATAAAGTTAAGAAAACTTTATATAAGTAATAGAGTTTCTATCGGTGTATTTAAGTGAAATTTACCTTATGAACAATAAAAACCTTGTACCGATCTAATGCCACGTGGACGAATGGGGAAAATAAAAAGAGGAGGGAGAGAGAATAAATATCGTGAGAGAGAGCAAAAACGAAATCTAGAGAGAAACCGAAGATCCAAAACAAGAATAAAATGATGGAGAGGAAATGACCTAGAAGCAGCTCCACTATCTCTCTTGAGCTTGAGAAGAAGGCAAGGCAAGGCTAGGGTTTGATTTCGATTTCGATCTTGTGAATCAATCGGGGTGGGGTATGGTATTGTGATATATACACTGGATACCCATACTAGAGAGAAAGGGAAAGGGAAGAGGAAGAGGGGAACCATGTACAGAGGGTCCAAGGCCGACACGGGACCTGCCGATCGCAAGCGGATCAACGATGCGCTCGACAAGCGCCTCGAGCGATCCTCCCCTTCCACCTCCAGGGCCATCAACGGCGCCACCAAGGACAGGTCCAATCTCATGCCGAAACCTCCGCCCAACGACCAACACGCCTCCCTCTCCAACCCCACCCGCTCCGATGGTCCGTCCCCATCGCTTCCTTTTCTCATTTCTATTACTTATCCTGGATTCAGATTGGATTGGGTTTTTTTATTGAGATCTGGATTTCACGTTTACATGTTTTGTTTATTTCAATTTCAAGTTATTTTATTTTGATTGTGTTTTAAATTTTGTTTGAGGTGTATTCTTTGTTGCAGGATTTGTGAACTATTGTGTGTTCTGTAATTGGAAGTTTGGGGTGGATAATGTTAGAAATTAGAATGGTCATTTTAAAAGAAATTAAAAAAAGGCCTTCATTGATAGGGGACACTCACTATTTTATCCCATGAAGGGGAAGTAGTCAGATTCTGTGTGTTGGTAAAATCTGTTGCCTGTGTGTCATGTTCTTATGGGAAATATGTTGATTCTAACATCACTATAACTGATATATGTGCATGGGATTCTCTTTTCCAATTCACATTGTGAAATGGGTTTTGTTTTTCTTTGTTATTAGATTATAATGACATTTGGTGTATACAGAAAATATGGTTCATAACAATATACCTCTCAAGTAAAAAACCAAACTTGCACCACTGGCAAAGTCTAGATTGTCTCGTCGATGGTAATTGTTGATGAGTGCACTTTTCCCTCTCCATGAGTTTGTGTTGTTTGGTTTCTCTTTCTAGTTCCTTACCTACTTATGTGTTTCCAAAACTTCCTTTAGTCATACTGATGATTCTCTTTTCAACATAGAAGAATCGGAAACAGATAGTGAAGAGTCAGAGGTAAGTGGTTCTGATGGGGACGACACTTCTTGGATTTCATGGTTCTGCAATCTGCGGGGGAATGAGTTCTTTTGTGAAGTTGATGATGACTACATACAAGATGACTTTAACCTATGTGGATTAAGCAGCCAAGTTCCATATTATGATTATGCACTTGATTTAATTTTGGATGTCGAGTCCTCTCACGGTAAGTTTATATTCTCGGCCTATATATGTTCTTTATGCTATGTTCTGATTTCTGAATGTTGTGCCTTTTCTGCTTTATGTTTACTTGGCTCATCGTGTACTTTGATGCAGCTACTTCCATGATTTAGCTGATGCCTTTTTGACAACATCTTATATTCTTGACATATGCTTCACATCCTAAGTCTTAAGAAACTTAGGAATTTGTGTTAGGTTAGGTTTGTATTTTTGTAAATGTTGATTGGTTTGGATGGTAGGTGATATGTTTACAGAGGAACAAAATGAGCTTGTTGAATCAGCAGCAGAGATGCTTTATGGTTTGATTCATGCCCGCTACATATTGACTAGCAAGGGAATGGCGGCGATGGTGATATATTTATATTGATTTCCCATATTTTCTTTTTATGGCTTGGACACTGGCTCATTAATATTGTTTAACGTCTGCAGCTGGATAAGTACAAGAACTACGACTTTGGAAGATGCCCAAGGGTGTACTGCTGTGGGCAACCATGTCTTCCAGTTGGCCAAGCTGATGTTCCTCGGTCTAGCACTGTGAAGATTTACTGCCCAAGATGTGATGATGTATATTACCCTCGGTCGAAGTATCAAGGTAGTATCCTTTATTATGTTGAGTGATAACCCTATTTTGACTATTATATATACCATCATATCCATCCGGTTGTTAGTGCGCATAGACATAAATAGTCCTTTTGCTACTTGTGTTCGTATATCCTCATACCTGCTAATCTTTTTGCATTTAGGTTGCCATGTTCTTTTGTTGTTATTGGTGAAAGAATGCTTGATGAATAGATTTATAACCTGAATGTTGCTTGTTGGCTTTAGATATCAATCTTATGGAATCACAATGCCTTAAAAATACCTAAAACCCATTAATCTTCCTGTGTCATATCACTTCCAAATATCTTTGGTATCAGATTCCAGTTTTAAAGAGGTGGGATTTACCCCATAAATTGTCACCTTCTGATGCAGGACTTGGTATTTATCTCAGTGTATTTTGTGATCCCTTATACAATACAAGTGTCCTACTTTCATTTATATATAAATAATTTCAGATAATTGAGATTTCAAAATTAATAGATAAGTTTGATTCACTGTTTAGTATTGCATTATTTTTTGATCACCTGTTCAGTATGCATTATATGGTCAAGAGGCCCAATTCGTTTTCAAACGTGCCAGTTGCAAAGTTTGTATGAAGTTTTGATTATTACTACACGTCAAGATATATGGCATGATTCATTTTTAGATCCACATCATCATCTGTATGCAATAAACTGCAATATATCCTTTCTGAGTTCCGTTAACTCTCTATAGACATTGATGGAGCATATTTTGGGACCACGTTCCCTCACTTGTTCCTGATCACATACGGGCACCTGAAGCCACAAAGGGCATCGCAGAGCTATGTCCCAAGAGTGTTTGGATTCAAGGTTCACAACAAACCATGATGCGGGGGATGCAAGTTTTCCCTTGGGAGAAAGTTCGTGATTCAAGTATAATACATTCTCTGGTTTCTGTCTGGAAGTAATGCCATCAAAAATTCAGGTAGAACTGTGTAGTCTTCTGAATTATCAGTGTTGTCTATGTTCCCTTCTCCTCACGTGGCTACGAGAAGTATACACCATAAAGCAAATGTGTAGACATGTGAACCAGTTATCTACTTTCAATTTTGGCTGCCAAGTCTTTTATGACTTTGCTCTTTTTTCCTGGTGGATCAAAAGGATTATGTTGCAGTTTGATCCATTTTTTTGTTATGTTTTATTCTGTTTCTAGAAGTAGATGAAAAAAAATTCATGGTGTAGTATTAAATAACGATGTGTTTTCTGCTACTTCACAGAAAGTTTGTGGCCATTGTTTTTTGAATGTTGTGTTAGATTTTAGTTTAGTACATAATCTCTTTCAAAGGAGCTGGTTCCAAATATGAGTTAACATAGCATGAATAGTGTGTGGACTTTTGGCGACATTTAATCAGCTGAGTTATCTACTGAAGAAGCTGTGTACTGTTTATAGGCACATGCATGTAGACAATGGATTTGATGTTAGGCTAATGCAGTAGTTGTAATAGTGAAGGTCTTGCCATTTTGTTGAGATCTTTTCTCCTGTAGAGTAGCTATTGTATATACATACATGCAAAGAGAAATATAATAATAGATGAAAGTAGATATAATGGGTTGTGTAGGAAATACAAGAGTTGCAAATTTATAATGTGAATGACAGAAATATGTATCTAATTATGATATACGTTAGTATTAATCTAACAATTTTGTGCATCTAAGTAATTTTTTTATATACATTTAATCATGATTTGAGGCACTTAAATGGACAATAGGTTCATTTCCCTCGATATATAAATATAAGAAGGTTCATTTCCCTCAATATATAAATATAAGAAGATATAAGAAGATCAACGTTTGTCCACACACACACATGAAATATTCATGATATTTTTATCGCAACAGACCCCAACGGAATAGAAGAGTTGGTTTCAGAAGCATTTGGTTCATGAATTTAATCCTACATGAAAGTGATTTGAGGTCCATATGTGTCAATGACATAATATAGGGATAATTACAGTTTACTACATCTATTATCAGCGCTCTGGTCTCTCTCTGGCATGGCGTTTGGGGGTATCGCCGTGGAGACGGACCGTGTCGACGACTTAGTCTTCATCGGCATGTTCTTGGCGTCGGTGGTGATTTCCTACTTGTCGTTGCCTCTGGTGACCCCTTTTTTTATTGTCATCGGTTTTTTTGATTCATCCTTTAACCTTTTCATCATCCTCCATCATTCGTTTCTCTCCTTATGTTCTGATGAAGATGGTTCCAGGGTGATGTCTTCTCCGTGCGTCCCTCTTGAGAGACTGGCGTTATCCGCCCCTGTGGCATGTGTCCCGCTTAGCGGTTGTTGGTGGTTGTAGTTGGTTATTGGCGGTTGGCGGCGATTTTTTGGTGGTTATTTACAACTTCGGGATCATTGTTTTAAGTGATGACTGAGAAAGCGTTCTTTCGATGCAGACATTAGAGGTGGAGGTTGTGGACCTTCGCCAGCTATCATGTGGTATCTTTATAAGTGTTGGTTTAGAACTACTCTAGATGCAGTCTGCAATAGGCTCGTCCTAAAGCATCTTCTGTTTAGGGTCAATTTTTAGGAAAATATTTTGATTGTATTGTCGTATTATCGACCAATCGCTTTTTCTATGTTATTTTTTCCCCTGTTTATAATATTCTTGGAATCATGTGCGGGGTTCATCTTACCGATCCTTGTTATGTTTATTGTATTTTAGTTTCTCTAATAAAGTATTTTCTTTAAAAAAACTAGACTTAATTCAAAATAATTAGCTCACCTGAATTTCAATTTTTACAATTTGCTCTAACTCTATTAAAATTTGGATGAATTTTTTCCCTCAAAATATAAAGAATTGAAAATACCCTCAACTAACCATCAAATTTTCAAAATTATGTCATACACTCTATTTCAATCCAATTTCTTCATTTTTTATGTTTGAAAATCCCAAATGCCTAAACCACAATATGTAATCCCTAAATAAATTCTCCAGCCCAAGCACCATGCTCGCCTCCTTCAATGTCATAGAGATATTTTTGTCATTTAGTTTGTTTTATCAATTCCCTAATTATACTCTCCATATATTGTAATTATGATGTTATATTATAGGTAATTTTTGTGTGTTTTCTTAGCTTGTTATGAGAATTTAAGTCAATAGAATTTCTTTTAGTTGAGTTTTGTTTTGTAGGTTGGTGTGAAAATTGGAGTTTTTTTTAAAGTTTTGTTAATGAGAATAGTTTGTTTCGATTGAAGATTGGGAGTTTCAGAGGAGAGAGACGGAGATGGAGAGCCTTCTGGTCATTTTCAAAAATACTAACTAAGAAAAAGTTGAAATTAAATGAAGTTAGAGTTATTTGTGAAATATAGAATTTAAGTGATCTTCAAAAGAATTTTTTAAATTAAATGTAATTAATTGTAAAACCGGTCATAACAAGTATAGTAAAGTGTAATTATCCTTATAATTTTTTGTGTTGGGGAGAAGCCTTACCAAGGAAGAGCACACCACAAGGAAAGCCCACATATACATTAGAGCCCACCTCTGACCCAAAAGACTAGTTTGGTGGGTTTAGGGTATAATGAGTATATAAACTCTCTTTATACCACATACACTTCCGATGTGAGACCCATACTCACATGTGGAATTCCTAACACAACCGTGCGGCATTTAGTACGGAACGATCTTGATCCGTAAGGTTCCAACCTAGCCTTTTTGAGAACGGTTAAATGACTTAGCGTTTAACCCGTTAAGAGTTGGGTTTGGTTACAATCATTTGTTGATTATAATTGAGAGGCGTTGATGGCTTTAAATCTACGACGTTCGAGTAGACCTACATGCAAAGTGACTTCAAAGCGATGAACAAAGAGAGCGAGAGAGAAAATTGGGTTTAAGGCACGAGGGGGCGAACCTCTCAAACGTGGGAGGCAATTTTATTGTAGCAGAAAAACTTTAGTGTAGCAGCGAACCGTGAAGACAACGAGATGACAGGGGCCAGTCGGAGTGGCGAGAAAGGGGAAGCCAACGAGGCGGCGAGCAGTGAAGCCGGTGAGGTGATCGACTAGCGATTAGCTTGAGTCTGATCCCTACAAATGCTGTAGATGACCCTATTTATGCTAGTTCTCATACAAGCGATCAAGTTAATTTAGGAAGCTATCTCTACACTAAATGATAAATATTCACCTATATCTTAGGAGATTACTTGATCATCAATGCGAACGAATCTCGCTTTCCTTCCTTGTGCATGATCTCTAGATAAGAAAACTTCTTCAAGTTAAGATTTGATGAGGTGGTGTTGCTTGACTACCAAGACTTGCGCGTGGGCTTCCTTAACGAGGCATGGTTGGGCTTTGGCTGTCCGGCCCACAGCTTTGGCTTTCCTATCTTAGGAGAAGGACTAGAGACGTTCTGATTTGAGATGATCAGTTTCGACGAAGCAGTTCGGTTTGGTGGTCGAACCGACGGTAGTGACGGGCGCAAATGAGCGTTGGCAATGGTCGGGGTTGTTCGAGAACCCTGACCGATGGGGAAATGCGAGGACGCATAATCAAGGGGGGGGGGGGAGGAAGGAGTCCCTCAATGAACTCGAGTGAGAATTCATTGGTAACGTCTCGAGCAGATTTTGGTGAAAATGTATACAATGTGTGACAGTTGGACAGAATACATATGACTAGCCTTAATATTTCGCGCACACACAATTATTCAATGTTAGATTTTGACATATTATTACTCAATAAATTATTTTGTTACACCATCATAACTTGTATATATTTTAGATTAAATGACTATTTTACTATCATATTAATTTCAAATTTCCTAACTCATACCATCTCTGACATCTCTCTATGGACCTCATCTCTACTTAAATAACTCTAAAAACATATTAAAAAAATTAAAATTTCTCTTTAACTCATTTGTGCAACAACCACAAAAGCATGAGCAATAAAAAAATTAATTTATACAATCATTTTATAGATTTATGATTCAAAATCATTGAACCACGGGAAAATAAAATACTTTTAAACACAATCCAAATTTCATTGAAGTTGAGGTCGTCTCCAGCGTCCACTCAATGAAATTCGGTGACCCACAGTGATTTTTGGGCAAGAAACCTCTGGGTCGCAGATAGTACCCACATCTACACAAATTTCAAATTGTAGTTTTTTGTTTTGAACGATTTATGTATCTCTTGTTAGATATATAATTGTCTAATTCTCATGTTTTCATAGTTTGTATTGTGTTTTTGATTGTCAAAGTAGATTTTTTTTACTTATGTGTGTTTGAAAGTATTTTAGAAGTGGTGTTATTATTTGTGAGTTCACACTATTAAAATTTAGGTTGAAGTGATAAGTAGTACACACTACATGCAAAGAGACATTAGGTACCTATTTATAAGTGACACCTAAGAGTTTTTATCTGCATTTGTTTTTGAAAATTTTATTTATTTAAAAAAGCTTCACTAATGCCGTCAGCACGCGGCAGGGCCAGCACCTAACATCCTTATCAGCAACGAATAACCATACACATGGGTCCCACACAGCTGCTTCTCTTGATTTCGTCACCTTCCTCCCGCTTGGCGCTTGCATTGGACGCGCCCTCCAGGCCCCCACAATCTCTGTTCTGTATCACAAACTCGATCCTCGCCGCGTGGGATCAAATCTAAACTGACGACTCCCAAGTGTGGGCACCCACTCCGGTCCAGCTGCATGAACCAGAACCGGGTTCACCAACTAGACCCACTTGCCTTTAGAAGTGGCGTGTCAATGAAAAGTTGGGTAAAGCTATTCTACTTTTTCCGAAAGCAACTTCACCACCAACTAAATAAAATGTACTTTCTCACTGTTTACTACCTACAAACGTTGCTCCATTTATAATTTTACCAAAACACAACATTATTGGGTTCAACTCAACATGCATCGTGCCAATTCACGCCGAACCGTCCGATTATAAAATGATCCCATCGCATCAAGATTAGGATGAGATCGACCGCTAGCATCAGCTGCCACGTGGGATACGTGCCACGCTGACACAAAACCAAGGAGTGCCGTAGAAAATTACATAAACCAGGGGCACTCTGATTCTTCTCAAATCAGAGTTTCTCTTTCTCTTTCTCTTTCTTTCCCCAAAACCACAACCTTATTTTTTCCCACCTCGTACCTCAAAATTCACATCATTTTATACGAATCGAAGTTGTGCTATAATCACATAAACGATCGGTTGCCAAGACACAGAGGAAATGTAAGGAATTCGGAATCATCGCTCTTCACTGTGTGTTTTTTGAAGCTCTTACACAAATTATTATTTGCTGGAATTTTTTTCTTTATTATGCGATTGTCAGATCCGAACGTTCAATTTTTCATCAACCTTGAATCATCCATCGTTAGTTTCCCGATTTTTTAATAATTAAATTTTGATAAATTACATTGAGATGAGGTGAGGAATTTATGAAGTAATGCAAGCGGAATAATTTTTATCCTACTGTGGCTAGATTTATATTGGCCGTTGGATCATGATGGTGTTCTGGTATGATGTGATGAACGGTCCGTGTTGTTCTGGCCTACGTGGCAGTGGGTGATTTATTCAATACTGTATAGCATATTAGCAATATACAGTTGTACGAACGTATTTGGATTTTTCATACTATGACTAGGATAAGAATCATTAGTGAAAAGACGTAATTGTCCTCTTCTTCCATGTTTCGGCGTACCTTCAAGATTAAGAAACTGACCGGTTTGTAGTTTCGAGAAAGATTGAGTGGGAGGGTATATTCGTCCAGTGAGACCTGGATCGACGGGGGTTTGTTTGATTTTGTATAAATACCAATCCTGGATTCATAAAATCTAGAGCTCTCAAAATCTTAGAACCCTAATTGATTTTTGGGTTTTTGATTGCAGAGATTGAAGATGGGTTCAGAGCAAAACAACGAGACGAGCTACAAACCGTCGCAGCCAACGCTGTGCGCCAACAATTGCGGGTTCTTCGGAAACCCATCGACCATGAATCTGTGCTCCAAGTGCTACAGGGAGATTCGCAACAGAGAAGAGCAAGCCACTTCGGCTAAATCCGCCATGGAGAAGTCTCTCAACCCCAGGCCCCTATTCGAGGCCGTCCCCGCGGCGGCGTCGGTCGGATCGTCCTCTGTGGTTTCTGAGTCATCGTCGGTGATGTCGGAGGTGGAGCCGAAGGCGGCGAACAGGTGCCGGAGCTGCAACAAGAGGTTGGGACTGGCGGGGTTTAAGTGCAAGTGTGGAGTGACTTTCTGTGGGTCTCACCGGTACCCGGAGAATCATGGCTGCACATTCGACTTCAAGGCGACGGGACGGACCGCCATCGCCAAGGCCAATCCGGTCGTCAAGGCTGATAAGCTGGACAAGCTCTGATGAGGCTTATGTGCTTTCTTGAATGCTTAAGTTGTTTTCAGAAGGCACTTGCTTGGTTTCTTATTTTGTTACTCTAATTGTTTGGTCCTGCCATGTTACTCTGCATATATTGTTACATTATAAACTCTTACATTATTACTCCATGGTGTTAAAAAGTAACTTCAACATATCTGAAAAATAACTTGAAAGGAATTGAATTGATTTGATTTAGAATCGAATCTAAATCTATCAGTTTAGTTTTGATTTATAAAATGAGAACCGATTTATAATAGTTTATTTGAAGTCATGATCCTTATTAATTTAGCTTTATTAGCCCAATAAAATTAAAGCCACAAAATATGATAATTTTATAAAAATTGGTTCAAAAGTAAATCCAACTAAAAACTAATAAGTCAATTAATAAGTTAAAACGTATTAAAATGTAAAAACTTCATGAAATTTAGTTTATAACAAATTAAAAAAATTCAAAATCAAATCAAATTTTATTGGTTTGATTTTTATTTTTTTAAAAAAATAGAATAATCAGTTCTATGCAAAATCAAATCAAACCGCCTCAAAACCAAGTACGTGAACCACCCCTTGATATCACCAAAGTAAATTACTTCACCAAGAAATAAACCTGACCATGAAATCAAATGTTTGAATTTGGGCTTTGTGTTCGTTTGGTAGGCTCAAATGACTCAGGCCTGTTGAGGCCATTTATGATTTTGGTCTTGAGGTATGTAAGATTCTTTCTGGGCCTTCAGATTGTAACTATCATATTGCTGTACTTACCAGTGTCGGTCACCTCGAAAGTCAACACTCAACATTCATTATTCTTCTTCGTACAAAAACCATTGTCCAAATCTGCTGCTCCATTCTTTTTTGGGTTGATTACAAGCTAGTTGAAAGCCTCTTACAAGTAATTATACCTATTTTAAAAAATTTCATTTTTGTTCAAATTTCATTTTTGTTCACCAGTTACAAAAAAAGTTGCGCGTTATTATTTTCTATCCAAATTAACTCGATTTACTGTTCATTATTTTGTAAATACCTAAAATACCTCTTCCCTTCCTCCACTCCTCTGCAACTACCTCTCTAGATTTGTTGAGTTATGGATGGTAATAAGGATGGGACGAT
>JAYMTQ010001471.1:0-13406 GCA_036897385.1 Geranium incanum | reverse complement strand
GAGCAACAGGAGCTTCATGCCAAGCCCTTCAAATTTTGTGTCACCCCATTTATCTTCTCCTACACTTCCTCTAGATTTTTTCAACAATCTATTAGATTTCTAAGAAAATCATCATTGCCATGGAATTGTAGAGAGATGTGTATGATTGAATTTGGATTTATTTGTTTTACAGATTTGTTCTTGTTATTATTATCAACTTTTTTGTCACCTAGGAGAAGATTCCAAGTGATTGAATTTGGATTTAATTTTTTTTCTGAATGTGTTATTTATTGTCATGTATTTTTTTTAATGTTGAAGATGATACCAAAGGGAGGGGAAAGTGAAAATTTATCTATATTCCCATTTGGTGGCTAGCAAGTTGGAAACTTCTTAAATGGCATTTAGTTTAGTTTAATGATATGGGGCCCAATTTTGATGGGGGTAGTTTGAGTCTCTTGTCCCATCTAACATTTAATGTTTATTCTAAGTTGTTGGATTGATAAAAATATTGTTGATTTGAATATTAATGTTATACAAATGGACGGTTGAAGCATCCAAAAAAAAGTTGTTTATTGTTAAGTTTGATGGGAAATTGTTTGAATCCAATGTAAATTTGATATTTCATTAGGTAATTATAGCTTACTTTATCAAGTATCGTATGGGCGTGGGTTTACATAAATTAATTATATCATTTATATTTTGGGCCAGTAGTTGACTCTCCTTACTTCTTAACTTCAAATAAGGAGTTCGAGGCTTAACTTAAATATGATATTTGAATGGGATGAACGGGACGGAGATAGAAACCAAAAACACATAACCCACCAGTAGCAATTACAATTTAACATCCATGTATTAAGTTAATTTCAGACATAAAAGATAGATATAAATATTTCCTTATCTCGGTTAAATCGCTAATATTAATAATGAGACTTTGAGATTTTAAAAATCAATCAAGATAAAAAAAATTGTTATATTTTCTTATAATGTCTGGTATGTCAATAACTTTTTCAATAGCTGAAGAACTGATCTAATTTGTTTAAAATTTAGGATTGAATTTAGTTACTATGACGGGGAAATGAATCATTTAACTGTTTAATCTTTAATATATACTATTTTCTTGTAGTATATGGTTTTGGAACATCATTACCAATTTTGCTATATGCATTAATTTTATCCACGGCCTGACCAATTCAGAGTCTTTGTAAATTTTATCATCCAGGGCTTGACCAATTCAGCGTACGTAAATGTAAGTCTTGAAATGGCAATTATATATATATTCTTCAGATGGTTCGATTGGTCTTTTGTAATGTGCCAAGTCACAAGTACTATAAAGTACCACTCATTTAGCTTGTAGCCTCACACAGAACATTCCATTCACTATGCATGAAAAGGCTATCTCCTAATATGTAATTTACAAATGAATAAATTTAGTCTCGTATATATTATCACGTGTACAAGAAGAAAAAGTTAATAATGGTAAATTAAGAAGAAAAAAGAAAGTAGCCGTCAACTCATCATTTTTTGTAAAATATATAATTTTGTTCAAAAATGCCCCTCAAATAAATAAAAACATTTTTTTCCAACTCGAGCTTGTATATATTTTCTTCTCCAATCGTCGAGTTGGTCCAATTCACCCTTTTCATTGTCGTGTTATCAAGAAACTGCCATTGATATTTGGTTGAAGACGAGGAAACCCGACAAGCTATTTGAAAAAAATATTTTTTTTTAATATTTAAAAAACTTAGTTTCAAGGGTATTTTCGTTATTTTTGGTCAATTACAAATTTTGCAAAAAAAATAATGAGTGCACAACTATTTTTTTATTTAAAAAAAGTTCACGTCTAATTTTTGTAAAAATTGAATAGTTGAAGACTACTTTTTTCAATTTTCCCCATTAATAATGGTATGTAACGACCTAGAGAAATTCAGTCACAACTCACAAGTATATATGCATATATGCTGAAAGTTGATAAACCAACCAAATTTATCATCTTTACATCACTCCCTTGCAAAATATTACCACATGAAAACAGAACCATGAACCTACCCCTAATGATAATATAATATGTATAAATTCCTGTTGTTTCATTGTTCTCAGCTTTCCCAGGTCAGAGGAGCTGCTTGCATCATCCAAGCAACCAATGACAGCATTGTAAAGAGCAGTTTCAGATCATAGAACAGGCTGCAGTATGGTCGGGGTCGTCCGGGATGCCACTGCTGTTACTCAAGGTACTGACCAGACTCTGAACGTCATAAGTTGTGATGGTACTTTTGTGTGCTTCCTCGTCTCTACTCTCCCGCACATTCAAAGATGGTGGTGCTTGCCTCGACTTGAACAGCCCCCATAAATAGTTCTTCATCTTGAACCCTGCATATCAATCAACAGTGTTTAACAAACAGGGATTGTGAAGGTTAGAGGAGATTAAGGTATCTGTTCTAGGCTTACTCCAATATGGTATTGGCAAAACAGTAGAATGGAATATTAAGAGCTCTGCATTTTCAACCACAGCTCTCATGGCAAAATCCGCATCACACATGGTACACACTAGGGTGTCAAAAACCTGTTCATCTCTGCAACGGATAAATAATCATTTATTGGAACTAGAAAAATTGAACATTGGACAGCAGGCTAATGTAGACTGTTAGATCCTAACCTTTCGGTGTCAGGAAAGAAATAGAGAGCAATATTTCCACCAGTTGGCCTTGTCGTCCTGAAACTTTTTGGCCACACAACGGACCTAGGAAGCAATTCCAGTTCAAGTATTGCAGGTAACAGTTTTGACTCCTCAACCACTTTTGAGCAAGCTAAGCTAGACAAGTGAGCAACAAGCCCACTCACAGTACGATTTTCATTTGAGAATCTGAAAGTTCCGCTGTTTATGATCCAAACCACTTCAAAATGTTATATCCTTCATGAAGTATAAAAGCCACCGCATATAATTGAAAGAAAACTTATAACTTACCACCAGACTGTATCAACAATTGGCTGTGCATGGACAAGAGGATTTGGGTTTGAGATATTGGAAGAGTCTACTATGGCCATCTGGGAGGAATGGTTTGAGTGATTGGGAGAGACTACTGCGACCAATTGAGAAGAATGGCATTTCAATGATTCCATAGATTCAACTTCTTGACCAGAGTTTTCCGCATCTTCCTGACTTGATACCTTTTCTTGTCCAAGATTAAGGTACCTTATAAAATTGTCACTGCAGTCGACCTCAACGAGTTTATTATTGGTGGGTGTACTTTCACATATCAGTGCAACTGTAACTGACTCGGAAATATCTGGGTTACTATCACATTTAGGAATGTCTGCAGCCGACTCAGAAAGGTCTGGATTACTTTCAATTTCAGGTATATCTGCCACTGACTCAGAAAGGTCAGGATTACTTTCACTTTTAGGTATATCTGCAACTGACTCAGAAAGGTCTGGATTACTTTCACTTTCAGGTATATCTGCAACTGCCTCATCAGTATTATGTATTTTCTTCTTCTTCCTTATATGCTTCACTTTGTTTTTCCTCGCAGAAAGATCGCCATCATCATCATTATCATCATCAGTACATGGTGTCGTTATCTCTGATTCACAGTCCTCGCAGAACCATTTAACATATTCGGTGAAAGATGCTGGTAGTTTAGCTAAGCAATAGCTGGAAACAGCAAAGGGAAATCAAGATTAAGATGTCACTCTAAATAACCATTTAGAGTAAGCTCACCACAGCTCACATATGGGAAGGATTTGTGGAATAAACCCACCAGAATTCAAGAATTTGTGACAGTTAGATGCAATTTGTACCATGTAATTCCTTTATATGTATTTTATGAAATTCAATTGCAATGGTACATGGTTGGCGACTGAATGTGAGTAAAATGAAAAACAGATTATTACTATATACCAAAAAGTGAGAACTGTATGACCGTTAAGATTGAAAGTTGAACAATCATAATGACAACTTTCCGGTTCAAACGGAATTGTTATATAAAGAGAGAATTAAACTATAATGCCCACAAACAGAACACAATTATATGGATCTAAAAAAGGCTATTTAGCATTCAAATAGTAAAATGAGGAAGAATTGGGAAATTGAAAACTATAAATTTTCACAACTTCACCCATGAAGTATGAACATATTCTACAAGACTACTCATCAGTCATTATAGTACAATCCATATTTTAAAAACAAACTCAAAATAACTTCAATGTGGAATTATAATAATCACACCTGAATCTGATGATAGCTAACTTTAACCAAAAGAATGAATTTGAAGTTCCATACAGTAAAGAGCTTGTTATATGTCAATTAAACTATATTCTCTCATCAGGTTAATTTGCAATCAACTACCACATTATATAGTGAAGAAGTAAGAAAACAGCAAGAGGATTGAAATCGTAAGGCTCTTGCTGTATAGACTGATGATAAGCGCAACTTACCGATGGATAACACGCATCTGACACCTGTGACAAAGAACTAAAGCCACGATAAAGCCTCTGTCACCGCAAATCTGACAAACAGATACCTGTCATTGATTTTAGGCATGGTTATTTATGTATATTTTTATATCGAAGTTTACTACACAAAAAAAAACTATAAGTACAATTTTGAAGTCATGAACCAAAAATCATTTATCAAGAAAAAATGCATGTCAAATCATTGGTCATTTGAGCAACCAAAAACCTACAAAGTTAAAAACTACATGGAAGCAAATAACTAAACTCACTAAAATTTGCAGTTTCAACTTACCAAAAGTAAATAACATCTATAAGAAATGAGTAGTATACGTTTCAAGTTTATTATGTGATACGGGTACATAGTGCGCAATTAAAGGGGAAGACAATTTTCTTTCAACGATAAGGCAAGCTGATTCTAGGATCGCATGACGATAACCAAATTATTGCATTAAGTGAATGTGCCTAATTCGGTACTTCGGATACACAAGCCTAACAACAAAATAAACAAAGTAAATCCTTAATCATCATGTTATCTTACAGTGTGGATAGTCCGACATATGCAGGAACAGAATAATCAAACGGCAGAATTTCAGGGACATAAACAAAATACAATAACAGTTCAACATAATAGCAGAAGCCATTCAAAAGTAACAACTAATTAAAGGACAGTGGAAATATTTCCTTCATACAAAGCCAAAGGCATTTCACATACACAAATAAAAACTATTAACAATGCATTAGAATCTAAATACCTCCACATATTCAACTTAAATCAATCAGCCATATGAGTTCACCATTGAACAAATTAGGTCTGGAAATGAATTGGGTTTTTCTGGAACATGACACTGTTCATGAAAACACATGACATATATTTGTAAAGGGGTGAGTTTTTTTTCTCCCCAGATTTCTATTTTCCACTAACTTTCTCACCCATCAAACAAACCCAGAAAAAAAACCCCGATTCGAGTTCTCATTTTAAACGCACAAACATAAACTAAACCTGTACACAGAGAAACGAAAATTGCGTGAACCGTACCTTCATTGAGCGACGGGGAAGAGAAATTTGGGAATTTCCTTGAGGGAACGGATTAGGGGTTTGAAGGCTTGAGCTCAAATCGCAGACCGAGAGAACGAATGTGGACCAGTCTGGGAAATGGTAGATCAATGGAAGTGGGAAGTTCAAGACTGTGAGATCAAAGGGAAGAGATCAGTTGGGTCACCAGAAAATCATTTTCATTGCAAATTTTTGTGTGGAAAGCTCTAAAACTAAAGGGAGAGTGTCTTCTCTATGCACGCGGCGGGACATGAATCATTTACTCACTTTTTTTCTCCTGCCATAAAAGTAAAAGGAAAAGACATTTTTTTTTGCCTACGAATTTGAGATTTGTGTGTTAGCTCTGTTACCGGATGATGAAAAATAATAAAACTACTCTTTCGTAAGTAAGAACAGTTAGCTGTAACTTTCTTTTCTTCTTGTCTTATAATCTTCCTCTACCGCCTCCCCTCCTTTCCACCGTCGCGACGTGACGAATGTTGTTAGCGTTCAATGACGGTCATTGTGCGTCGCCGTCGGCGGTCCAATCTAGATCGGCTTCTCTTTCAGCATGACCTCGATCAGCTTCTCCTCCAATTCATTTCAATTTAATCGTCAATAATCATAACCAAAAAAACATAATCCAACTTCAACCTCATTCAACATTAAAAGTAGCGTGACTTTTGATATGACCGAAATCAAATTTTAGGAAAATAAAAATTAGGGTTCAAGGTGACACATCCCATTTTGATTCGGCGACTTCGGCTCGATTCCTGCCAAAGATTTGTTCGATTATGCCTCCCGCACAAAGATCGACGACTTTGGATATGCTCGTGATTTATTTCCATCGGACATTCACTTATTTTCCATTAGATATTCACTTATTACATTGGACATTCACTTATTTTTCAGTAAACATTCACTTATTTCCCGTTGAACATTTACTTACTTTTATTAGATATCACTTACTGTCATGAACATTCACTTATTTCTGCTTGACATTTACTTTTTTCAATGCCCAAACAATTCTCACGTTCTAACAAAATAGTTTTGTGCTCATCTGATTTGTCCTATATATATAATAAGAACTCTACAACCAGAATTACACACTTTTATAGTTTTATAGCATGCGGGTTGGGACGGATTACTAGGTTCGAGTTTGCTTTGATTTCCTCTGGTCATCAATTTTTGAATTGTTTTATTCACAACCATAGTTACGTCACTTTGATAAAATAAAATAAAAAAGTTAAAATCATGTAATAATGATTTTTCTTTTAATTTCAACTTGTGTGAAAAAAAACTAATGATTGAATGTGCTAGTTTGCAATATTTATAGCCAACGGTGGTATATTGAAAATCATAATTCATAAATAATTGTATGTGACGGTCTTAAAGATTTGTTAGATCGGTGTGGTAAATTAAAAATCACGAATCGTTGAAGAAGGCGATTTGCAATATTTTTAGTTATCAATGATATAAACTACAAATTACGAATAGTTAAGGTTTTTTTTTGCAATTTCGTCGGTAATAAATGATACATTATATCGTAGACATTGGACATAATGAAACACACACACCGACCTCGCCTTCTTCGTGTCCAATTTCTCCATTGGGCACTAAACACTGTCGTCACATTAACATCGCTAATATAATAACATATTGACTCTTCATAAAAAAAATAGTCAATCATTGGAAAAGGTACAAGAGTAGAAGACAAAAAGACATATACAATGGCTCATTCCACGGCCAAGAGATACATATGAGATGATGTTCACGTCGAGACATTAAATCTACATAATGAGAGAACTACAAGAGACGTATGAACTATGAGAACTAATATGAAGACGTCATGTGGTAAGGGGGCATGTTACATACTATAACAACTTAAGGAGAACGTGTTACCCTGTCGGGGGAGCGGTGTACTGAGGAGTTGAAATTCTTTTTTCCGCGCCTATCAATTCAGCGCGGAATATCTGAGTAGAGTCTAAGCGCGGAATTAATACAGAGGGTTTTCACCAGATTATCCCTCTGTATGCATATTTGAACAAAAATTCATGTTGAATATTTGATCAATCGAATGCCTCAGGTTCCTACTCATGATGGCGTGAGAGCTCGAGACTTGTCGATGAGGTTCATAATCATCTCCATCGCCATTGAGACGTATGTAATGGGTGCAGAGCCATACACTTTAATTTTTGTTGTATGACCGAAACATTATTTACTAAGTGTTAATGATATGATACACATTGATGTATCATCGAGTGTAACTGAATGTATTATTATGCAATAAATTATATCGATTAAGGATAATGTATCATTGAGAGGAATAATATAGATTCATAGGGTTTAAACAGAAATGATGGAATTATTTTCAAAATATGAAGAGAGGTGATAAAACAAAAACAAAAAAACAAACATGGTGTAAAATAATGGACATCCTTGTACAATATGACATTATGGGATAAGAGTGGTCTCAAAGAAATGTCCACCCTAAATTTACATTTGGCTTTATATAATTTATTTGAGATTGGTAGGTATGAATTATGATCCCAACCAATTGCTACTTTCCAAAGACACTGTCTAGGACTTATCTACTGACTGACTCTACAATGTGAGTGAATAGCCATTGACTGTCCAAATCCAAAACCCTAAACAAAAAAAAGGTTGTTTTTCTTGTTTCTTTTAAGTTCCTCATTACCGGGCTACAGTTCTGCAACTTCTCAACGTCTCTTTCTGGAAATGATGCCCATTTTTAGCAGAGTCTACATTTGAATTTTCGTTTCATGTATTGATGAAAAAAGTTTTGAGCTTTATTTTCTTTTTGTTAAAGCAAGCCCTGAATTCACGTGCCCTCTTGCATCTGAATCGGTTGAGAGATAACAGACATTCATCATCATTGTTAGGAATTTGAATAATTCTTCACATACATACCCTTTTCTGTTTACATATAAATAGAGGGTGGGAGATAGTAAAGTAAATCAGCACAAAGGGACTGAGAATTTGAACAGATAGGGAGGGATTGGGTTTTGGGTTTTTGGGTATCTTGAAGAATCTTGAGATTTGCAGAAATGGGTAGGTGCTGGTTTGGGGAAAGATTGATGCTTGGTTTGGTGGGTCTGTTCTTGTTGGTGGGTTTGGTTTCTGGGTTCCCAGCTGAAGATCTGGTGGTGAAGCTTCCTGGTCAGCCTCAGGTTGGGTTCAGGCAATTTGCTGGGTATGTTGATGTGGATGCTATAGCTGGAAGGAGCTTGTTTTACTACTTTGTGGAAGCTGATAAGGACCCAGAAAAGAAGCCCCTCACTCTCTGGCTCAATGGAGGTACTAAATTCTCTGATTTCTTCATTTTTGAGTAAATTATGAGTTTCCATTTTCAATTACTTTTTTGGGTTTAGTTTAGTTTTTTTGCTTCTGGGTTTGATCTTGTAGCTGTTTGGCATGAGAAAGGTTTTACCATTATTCTTGGGGATTTGTAGCATTAATTTATTCAGTTTCTGTTTAATTTAAGTGTTCTATTTGATATCTTCAATGCAATTGTTGTTGCAGTGTTGCATTTGAAAATGTACAAATTAAAAGGTAGGATAGAACTGTACTGTAATTGACGGATCTGGGATGTCAATTCATATGCTCTAAAATTTGATGCTCTTCTACTTTTGTTTTGTTTGTGGATAATGAATGGGGAAAAATCTGACAATTTTTTTGGATGATAGCCAATCTGGTTTGTCAAAATTCAAATTCTGTACTTTGTGTTTGTAGCTTTTTCATTGCAACAGTGATGAACTGATATGATATTTAGGAAAGTGAGCTGCTGAAATATTCTCTTATTAGTTCTGTCCTCTTAACTATAATACTGCAACTTTACCATGTTCAGGCCCAGGTTGCTCCTCTGTTGGGGGAGGCGCCTTCACGGAACTTGGTCCATTTTTTCCTAGAGGTGATGGTAGAGGCCTTCGAATAAATTCGATGTCATGGAATAAAGGTATATGCGTATGTAGTGATTTATGAGCTCAAAGCCATGTTTTGTCACCATGATGGCTAGTGAAATCAAGACTCGTATCAATGTTTGTTTAGTGATTTCGGTCTTTTCATTCTGTAGCATCAAATCTCCTGTTTGTTGAGTCCCCGGCTGGAGTCGGATGGTCATACTCAAATACTAGTACAGATTACACTATTGGTGATGCTGCTACCGGTACGAGAAGTGCTCATAACCATTTTTATTTTCTGTACACCAAGTTTGGTCCTAACTTGTGTTAACTTTTGGCAGCCATGGATATGCACATGTTCTTGTTGAATTGGTATGAGAAGTTTCCGGAGTACAAATCCAGAGATTTGTTTCTTACGGGAGAAAGCTATGCAGGTTCAATTGACTTAAACTCTTTCTGCCTCAAAAATATAGTCCTATCTATTCATTGTTTCATTTATCAAGTATTGACTTGTCTATTGTAGAAACTTTCCAATTCCCTAAACCCTGAATGGATCATTTGAAAGATTGTACATTTTTCATGAGCATCATAGTGTTAATGTTGATATAGAAAGTTAGAAACACCATTGTATTTTTAGTTTTGAATTTCCCACTTCTTATACAGTCAATATGAATTCGTTAATGTTGTTAACTATATGGTAGCTCTAATCGGTTTTGCTTACACGAATCAATATTGTCGTATAGGGCACTACATACCTCAGTTGGCTGTTGTTTTACTGGATCACAATGAAAATTCTACTGGTTTCAAGTTCAACATCAAAGGAGTCGCTGTAAGTTCATTATCTGACACGTGTATCACGATAAAAGACTCTATAGTCTATACGTCATAATTACTGTGAAGTCTAATACCGTTTCATTTGGGATCTCTCCGATTAGATTGGAAATCCGCTTCTTAAACTTGATCGTGATGTCCCGGCAACATACGAGTTCTTCTGGTCGCACGGAATGATATCAGATGAAATCGGCCTTGCCATCATGAATGAATGTGATTTTGAAGACTACACCTTTGCAAGCCCGCACAATGAAAGCATAGCGTGCAACGAGGCCACATCCCAGGCCAACCAAATTGTTGGTGAATACATAAACAACTATGACGTGATTCTTGACGTTTGTTACCCATCTATAGTAGAGCAAGAACTTCGATTGAGAAAACTGGTATGATCTGTTAGTTGCTTTTTACTCTTCATTCATGCCATGTCATTGCCTCGTCCTTATCGTGAAAATCTTCTACATTTTTTGTGCAGGCTACTAAGATAAGTCTCGGTGTTGACGTTTGCATGAGCTATGAAAGACGATTCTATTTCAACCTTCCCGAGGTTCAGAAGGCTCTTCATGCTAATCGGACCAACTTGCCATACGTCTGGTCAATGTGCAGCGGGTGAGCTCTACTCGTGTAACATCAAGATCCAACATTTTATGTGATTGTCGCTCAACGTCTCTAAAATTTTAACGTTTTTGTTCGTTGCAGTGTTTTAAATTACAGCGACATCGATGGCAACATCAACATTCTTCCGTTGCTCAAAGAGATATTGCTTAATCATATCCCGGTTTGGATTTTTAGGTAATTAATTTTTCACTTAGCTACACCTCACTAAGATTCGGGCCATTCAGATACACCCAACTTTTTGAGCACCGTTTTGAAGTGAAATGTCTAAAATGCCCTTTAACTAAAATTTTAATTTTTAAAATTACATTTTAAGGTCTGAAAATTAGATTTTTGCCCAAGGGCATGTTCGTTTTTTCACTTTCAAATTTAATATTTTTCATTCAGAAACTTAACATGTTGGAATTTATCAAACTTGTATCTTATTTAAGTGAAAAATGTGTATAGTTGAGTGTATTTTTCTGTACTTTTCCCTTAATTTTACACTACAGATTAAGTGTCAATGCACAAAATCATTTCTAAAGCTCAAGTTTTCTAAATGTTACCGCTGAACTGATTGCAGCGGAGATCAAGATTCTGTAGTTCCGTTACTCGGCTCTCGCACGCTTGTTCGTGAGCTAGCTCATGAGATGAACTTACATAACACCGTACCATACGGAGCTTGGTTTCACAAAAAACAGGTACTAAAATCGCGTTGTTTTCTATATGCTGGTTGAGAAAAATGCTGATAATTTTTGGCCTGAGCAGGTCGGAGGATGGTCAACTGAATATGGAAATCTGTTGACTTTCGCGACGGTGAGAGGCGCTGCGCATATGGTTCCGTACGCTCAGCCGTCAAGAGCATTGCATTTGTTCAGTAACTTCATCGCGGGCCGGAGATTGCCGAATACAACTCGCCCGTCGATCGAAGGGTGATAAGGATTTATTATTTTGGTAGAGTTATTATTAGTCTGTTGCTAGGCAGATAAGTTGGTTTAGTTTCAAGAAGCCAATAAAAATGGTCTTTTATTTTGTAATAAGTGTTTGGTTTGTGTTTTGTTTGAGGGAAATAGAATTGTTCTCAGTGTTTGCATTGTAATTGAATTCATTCTGAAGCATAGTTGGTTTCTTCTTCCTTGAAGTAGAATTGTGATTTGAATTCTGGTCGGCATGTTCAATTTTGATGAAATAATTGATTGTTTGGATGAATAAAATTTGATACAACAATAGTTGGTTTAGTGTTCTAAAAATTACCGACATGTCTAATTAATTATGTATAATTCCAAATAATCTTCAGTCTGATATATTTTCCGTTTAAACTCTAATTAGTCATCAAATTAAAGATACTCTATGGCCGACTAGTATCCATTTTTTATGATACTACCTGGATGATATTAATTTAAATTATGAGTGGAATTTTAAATATTAAAATACTTAAATGTAACATTAATTGAAAATTAATCACCATAACTATTGAAATTAATTGGAAAGTACTATTCAGTTGACTTTTAACCAACTAAATTTATTGTTTTGGAATTAACTACACCATAGCAACATTTTAAAAACATGATAATGATATTATATACAATCTGTTGCAACACAACCTGAAAGTCAAGCATATTTATAAAATCATAAATGGAAATGAAATTTTCATTAGAAAAATAATTCAGTTGGGTCTGTATTTAGCATATAATCTCGAATTCGAAAAATATACAGACTCGAGACTTAGAGTGGACTGTCCAAATTCAGTTCGTTACGTCTTATAATTGACTTTTGTACCGATGAGAAAATTAAATATCATGATTAGTTTAGTTTTTTTATCAACTATATAGTACTTAAACCTGAATAGACAAAAAACTAGCTTAAAATTGACAATGTGGTGTGACATGAGTATGATTGACAATGTTAATTTTGCATTAAGATGCTTTATTGTTATATTAGTATGTATTTATTAAATTCACATTATTTTAATATATTTTAGAACGGTATATGAGGGAACATCGTAACGGTTTGAACTTTACTTTAGTGAAGAGGTCTTAATTTGGATCTTCGTTGCGATCAGTGTGGAGAAGAGTTAAAATGTAGATTTTGAATATATAAACTTATTTGCTTAAGATGGATCGAGTTTGAACGAAGCTAGCTGAAAAGCTTAGTTCGGTTTTTAGAGGACTTGCTCGTTGGGTCAGCAATATAGAATCATTGGCTTCAAAAGGCGATCAGAGCGAATAGCCTAGTATATTAGAGAATTCTCCATCTTAGTTTTAAGTGATTGCGATTAGAAAAAAATAACAAGAATTAAATTTGATTCACTTCGGTTCAAATTGTTATTTTCATAGAAGTATTAACTATTTTTTGTCAATATTAAAAATTACATAATTTTTTAGCAACTTGCCCATAAACTTGTTGATTTTAATAAGATTATATTTGAGTTTGGCCAGTTCAGTTTAATGATTGTTGTTGTTACGTTTAGTGTTGACATATTTTTTAGCGCAAGGAAGGATGTCAAACCAACATGTTGCACAACGTTTGGAGAGATTGTTGTTACGTTTAGTGTTGGCATATTTTTTAGCGCAAGGAAGGATGTCAGACCAACATGTTGCACA
>JAYMTQ010001470.1:0-13406 GCA_036897385.1 Geranium incanum | reverse complement strand
AACGCGTTTTGTCGCGATCATCGCGCGATCTCTCCGAGTTTGCCAGATTTCCTTTTTTGTCAACTGACTGATATATTCTCGCGATCTAAGTTTCATAACCTGACTAAATTACACATTTTTTTACCAGAAATTTTTTTATCCAATTCCGAAGCTAAAAAAGCCCTCTCCTATTAATATGTCTTCTCCTTGTGCCCCTGATCATCTTTAGTGCCCGAACACTTTTCCTAAACAAAGAGTTTGGGGTCACAAGTAACCTTTAATTCCCCCATACATAAGGTGAAGACCTCTTGATCCGCCTCCTCCCAATCCCCTCCGATGTCGGCTTCTTCTTTCGCTTCCTCCCACATCGCCTCCGAGAGCAACTGCTGAGAAGTTCTACTACACTGGTTCCTCCTACGAGCTTAACAAAACGTGAAATTTATTTCAAAACACATTTTTCTGAAACGTGTGTTAATCGAGAAATCGCATTCTGACAGTACGAAACTGCGAAGAAAAAAAACAAATATTTGTCAAATATTAAAATCACGGATCGCGCGATCACCGAACTAGTGACTAATGAATCATTTAATTTTCTGATTACTTGATATATCGATCATTTGATTCGAATTACACTAAAACCAGATAGTTAGGGCGAGAAAAAATCGTCGGAGAAGAAGGCCTCTCGCCGGACAACGTCGCCGGAGAAGAAGGATTACGTCGGTGAAAGTCGTTGAAGAAGAATGCTTGTCATCGATCGTGAAACGTGAGGCGCAAAGACGATTCTATCCCCCAACACCAGTGAAAAAACGGAAATAAAATAAAAGATTGTGAACATTACACATCGCTGCCACCGCTTCAATCTTGGCCGTCGAGTTCTTCGTTGCGTGGCCAAAAACAGTTCGCAGGTTTGTATTCCAATCCATAGTTTGTACGCAAATACGTCCATCTCGCATGAAATTTGCTATAAACAAAGCAAACAGGCCTAATTGTCCAAAAGTCCAAAATACAGTACAAAGGCTTATTAAGCCCAAACATGACACATGGGCCGTGACTTGTGTTAGGCCCGGTAGCACAAAATGGGCTTCGGGCCCAATTCTCTCTCCCTCTCCTGCCAAAAGATATCATCATCATCTTCTTCAACGAGCACAGTGACAGAGAAGAGAAGCTTCGCGTATTTGGTGATTTGGCGAAGAAAGCTCATCAATGGCGGCTCCAGCTGTATCAGCTTCGTGTGCTCTACGATTCAGAAGCTCCTTTCTTCTTCCTCTTCCTTCTTCGAGGTCCCCGAGCTTCTCTTGTCTCGGCAATGGTAGCAATTGCTCCGGTTCCTCTGACAATCCTTCCCGAAGGCTCGCTCTGTTTCACCTCGGCTCTGGTGCGTAGCTCGAAATCATACATTTTCGCTTGCTTGTGGTAATTTTGTGTTTGGTTGCTGAGAAAACGATAGAAAAGGAAAAGGAAAAGGAAATTGTATTTTTGTTTTTCATTTCTGGATAAGTTATTATGCAAGGGTTTTGGTTATGGATTTAAGGTTTTTTTTCTTGCATTTTCTCGGAAACCAAACAAAGGATGGTTAGGTCATAGTTTTTAGCTTGATGCATCATTACATTTGTTCCTTTTAGTAATTTCATTATTTGCTTGATGATTAGTTGTTCTGTTTATTTAACACAAACCACAAATTTGAAGATGATGAAGAAAATGAAAAAGGAAATTTGTAAGGTCCTTTTGTTGTCCGGTGCTTGATAGAATATTCACAATGGTTAGAGATGATTTGGAATATCCCTTTTTCATTGTTTATGAATTTCAGAATATCCAATTCCTTTTTAATTTGTTTCTCATGAAAACTGTGCTTCTTCTTTTTTAATTATCATTATTGAACTGCTGATTGCAAATAGTTGCACTCTGAATTGGTCTTGTGTGGGTGTGAATGAGAGAGGTGGACCATAGTTTATGATGAAACATTATTTTGTTCATTTAGATAAAGATAGAGAGAGGGAGAGAGGCCATAGTTTATGAGGTTGTTCCATCGTCATGATATGATGAGTAAATGTAGGGTACGAAATGTTAAATAAGATCAGAAACGTAACCAAGGCATGAGGTCGCTGGTTCCAGTCGGCACGCTGGCGATATTGTTTAGTTTATTGCTGATAAAATAAAATACCGAAATTCCTCCATGGAACTGGGAAAATTCTGCAATTGGGGTTCATATTAGCGATTAACTTTTTTTTTCTTTCCTTTAATTACTATTGGAATCTAGCATGAAGTGGGCATTGACTGTACCCATGTTTATGACGATTCATTGGTTCTTCTAAGAGCACTCACTATATGCCTCGTGATAAAAAAAAGTCAATAACCAAAAGCACGGTAGGAAGAGAATAGTTCACTTTGTAATAGTGAACTATAGCTTATAGGTTGCATTATGTTGCTGCTTAAGCATCTGTGTTAATGCTAAATATGGGTTGCAGAGTAGTTTAGAGATATGTCTGTTTACAACATTTGAATATGCTATCATGAGCTTTGATCAGACATTACTGGTATCACTATACAAACTGATAGATCTAATTATTGTTGTATATACGCAAAGTGGATGAATCCAATCATATCTGCTCCTGCATTCACTGCCCTCGTTTTTTGATGATTCAGATATGCTGTCATGAACCTTGATCAGACATTACTGGCATCACTATGGAAACATATAAATATAACGAGTGTTGTTTGTATACACGCAAAGAGCGGATGAATCCAATTATATTTACCCATTTATTCACTGCCCTCGTCTTTTTATGATTCAGCTATACCTGCATCTAAGTTGCTTAGATCAGAGGCAAAAACAATAGAAGTGAGCTCAGCTGGAAATGTAGCGCAAGCAATCCCTGCTGTCGATGATGAAAATGCTATGGAGTGGGCGAAAAACGACAAACGAAGAATGCTTCATGTTGTTTATCGTGTTGGTGACCTGGACAAAACCATAAAGTACGTGTACTTAAGCCATTATCTATCACTGCAACAATCCAAATATCCGATGTAGAGTTGATTAAATTGTGAATGATTCAGATTTTATACCGAGTGCTTGGGGATGAAGTTGCTGAGAAAACGTGATATACCTGAGGACAGATACATGAATGCTTTCCTTGGATATGGGCCAGAAGAATCTCATTTTGTCGTTGAACTTACATACAGTAAGCATCTAACTGATCCTTTTTAGTGTCACATGTTTCCTGAAGCATGAAGGTACATATTAACTCCTTGTATTGCTCTGTGTGTGCTTTTACAATACTTGCAGATTATGGAGTTGACAAGTATAATATCGGGACGGGTTTTGGGCACTTTGGAGTTGCGGTTGAGGATGTAAGTTGCTATTCTGGTAGTGGTTACCCAAACTAAATTTTCCTTTTGCTTACATATATTCTCAAGCCTGCTATAAGAAATTTAAGACCTATGTTCAAGAATCTATATTTTCATGAGAACAATAAATAAATAACACAAAAAAAAACAAAACAAAACAAAAAAATGCTCCTTGAACATGTCAGTATAATATATCGTTTTTCAATTAAATAGTGTCTATTAATAGAGGATTACAGTGTATTAAAGAAAAAAATCCCCTAAGCCCAACCTTCCCCAAGCAAGTAGCCACTAAGATTGAACCTCTTGCCTCTTAAGAGGTAAGTGGTCACTTGACCACAAGGCCAACCCTGATGGGCACATAATATCTATTTTTACGTATCGTCATGTGTGTATCATGGTTTATGTTGAACGTTTTTGTGCAGGTTGCCAAAACAGTAGACCTTATAAAGGCAAAGGGTGGGAAGGTCACCCGCGAACCTGGCCCTGTCAAGGGTGGTAATACCATAATTGCTTTGATCGAAGATCCCGATGGTTATACGTTTGAACTTTTGGAGAGAGGGCTTACCCCCGAGCCTCTATGTCAAGTTATGATTCGAGTGGCTGATCTTGACCGATCCATAAAATTCTACGAGAAGGTAAACAATATTCCATCAATTTTTTCTTGTCTGGCTTTGTAAAACTTCTGTATGTTTTGAAATCTTCATTTGCTTTAATGAAGGCTTACGGAATGGAGCTTCTTCGCAAAAAGGATAACCCTGAGGACAAGGTAACTACGAACCCTTAAACTTAGCGGTGCAGCAGATGAAATAAACGGGTATCTCAACTCATGTTAATGCTTTATGTAAACTCTTCTCTCTAAATACTACCATTTACTCGATTTTCTTTTGTTTTCCAGAATGTCCCGTGATTTTTCATTTTTATCCTTTCCTTTTCGTGGGTTTGCCAAAATGAATATCTTATTAAGACTGAAACCAATTCCTTTGGGCTAAAACAAGACACTCAGAACTAAATATGAAATTCAATACAATAGACGTAGCAAGAAATGAGAAGGAAAGAAACGAAACAATGGAATCATGGAGCCTTGTTTCGCGCTTGAATTCTCTGTGTTTTTTATGTTATATTTTCAGAAATGCTGGTCACATATTTCTTTTTCGATTGACAGTTTTGCTTATTTCTCAGTATACAGTTGCTGTGATGGGTTACGGTCCTGAAGATAAGAATCCAGTGGTGGAACTAACCTATAACTACGGTGTCAAAGAGTACGATATAGGAGATGGCTATGGCCAGGTGAACTCGTCTTCTTCCCAAGTGTTTCACTGGTTCCTATATATGTGACTCATTCGATGTTAGGGAAATTAATATTGTGTCATTTTTATCTCAATCAGATTGCTATTGGCACAAATGATGTGTATAAAACCGCCAAAGAAGTTGAACGTTTTGGTGGCAAAATAGTACTCCAGCCCGGGCCTTTGCCCGGTCTCAATACCAAGATCACTGCTTGCCTCGATCCGGATGGCTGGAAATCGGTATGGTTTCTTTCTGCCATCATCATATTGGTTTTATTATTTATCTGTAACTCATTTGCATATATACTTGCCGAATCTTGTATCTTTGTTTGCAATACCATATGCTATTGAAATTCGGCAAGTATATATGCATATGAGTTACAGATAAATAATAAATGCTAGTCGGGAGGAGAGAACCTCTACATATTAATCGGTTATTAATTAATAGTGACTAATTGGATATTAAATTAATAGTAATCGAAGATTTTTTAGAGCACTGCTCAAAATAAGTCTCCTATTTGACTTTTTGTAGAAGAGAACACTCATTTTTGTAGGGATGGGCACGGTTCTGGAACCGGACCCCTCGATTCCCAATTTACGGGAACCAGACCTAGAACCACAATGTGAGAAACGGTTTGGTTTCCCAGTTCTACCCGGTTGGATACGATTGGCTTTTGATCTCCAATTCATTTTTGGGCCAAATTAGACGAAATTGAGCCCGATTTATAGGCAAAAACTTTAAATTCGCAATTAAAAAAAATTATTAACGGAAACCGAAAACTGCCGACCAAAATGATGTGTCTCGGAGCGAGTCGCGAGACACCTGGAGGCTGGAATGGGAGAGGTAGGTGCTGTGTGACGCGCAGACAGAGACACGTGTCCATGCAAACGAACCGGATAGAACAGTTCTCTCAAAATCAGAACCAAAACCGAACCATCATTTATGGTTCTCGGTTCGAGACCAGTTCTAGGTCCAAATTTCAAGCAGTGGCATTGTGGTCTCTGTTTATATATTTGTTCATCATGGCATGTGCAGGTATTTGTTGATAACATAGACTTCCTCAAGGAACTAGAGTGAGTGACAGAAGCTTCAGTAACAGCCACTCTTTGACTGAATCTACAGCAATTTTGTCTTTGTAATATGTGTTAGCCATTACAGTGCCAAATATGGTCTCTTACAGAAGCACTGATGAATGGGAAAATATATTCCCTTATACCCTTTTTGTATATAAAGTGGTTTGTATTATATGAATGATGCTTCTTGTGAGCTCTTGTACTCGTTGCATATTCGATTCACGTTGCATATAAAGAATGTGTATTTAAATGTCCATTTGAACCTTTCATATAACTGATTTACGGACTCGAGTTACATCAAGCTTAATTTTATAATAGTTCAGCTAAAAAAGTTGTGCAGCTTAACTCAAAAAAGCTTGCATAGTTAAACTCGAACTCGCTTAATTTTATCAAAGTTTAGCTAAGAAGATGTTCAACTCAAACTCAAACGAGTATGTATAATTAGATTTGAGCTCCTTTCGGGAAAAAAATAATCCAGTTCAAATTTAACTCAATTCATTTAGATTTTGTTTTTATATTTATTAAAATATTATAATACATCAAACAAGCCATCTCTCAAGGGTGGCAATCGAATTTCGCAAGGGTGGCAATCGAATTTCGCCGCTCTTGGGTTCTCGCTTTCAGTACAATAAACCATGGAATTGGATCCTTGAAGAATAGAGAATGTTGAAGTTTAGTACATCCCGTCTCAATTCGAAAACTCCGACTTCTCCCCACAATTGAAGATATTTATTCTCAAAGGCCCTTTTCGGTAAAGAGACCTCAGATAAGATTTGTTTATTAAACAAGTCCAGCCTTAAACTTCAACTCAATCATAATAAGCGCGAGCCGGATATTTGACAAATCAAGTTTGGACATCTCGTAAAAAACAATAAACATTTTAAATACCAAAATCCGAACACAAAAAACATTTTTGATATGAAATTCGAACAAGACAGTGTGCATGTATATACTTGAACTGTTGCGTGAAGTTATGAAAGAATCTCAATGAGTTATTCACATGATTTGATTAGTTCGACGAAACTTAGCAGCAGAGTAGCTATATATTCAAATTACACCCAAACTCTACTGGAAAAACATAGGGCTCTTGCTTAAAGAACATGTTTATGAATCATATATAAACTTTATTACCTACAACATAAGCAGTCGCACTCTAACCATCTGTGGCTAGAGACCGGGAGGTTTGAGAAATGGAACCGATCCAAAAATCCCGTCCACATCCACAGGAACATTGAGGGCTCGGCTGAGGATCTCCGGCATGGAGGTTTTGCCCTTCCAGCTGTTGAACCAAGGCCCTCCCCCGACTTCTAGTGCTGCCATGTTGCTCGTGACGTCCAATATAATCTACAGATCAACAAGAAATATCCCGCGTTAGAGATCCCGTGGAAGCTATCCCAAAATGGACAATATCCAGAAAATGGTGCCTAAACTGTCGGTTTTGTTTGAAAACAAGACCTTAAACGTTTTCAGATCATGTCTAGTACGCAAAGCATGAGTTAGAGATCCGGTGGAAACTATACCGCAAAAGGCCAATCTCCAAAAATGGTACCTAAAGTATCTCTTTTATTTGAAAATATGTCCTTGAACGTTTTCAGATCATGCTTAGTATCCTAAGTATGATCGTTGAATAGTATTGGTACACAAACTGATACCATTCTATTGTTGACACAAGTGTGCCAAGTGGCGAATTATGGTGTTGTGATAGAACGAACGAAACTGACTAAATGGATACTTAGGTACCGGATTTAAATGAAAAACATTGGGGTGTAATCTGAACATATAGTTACATGGAAACTATACCACGAGATTCAGAAATGGTGCCTAAAGTATCTGTTTTGTTTGGAAATAAGACCTAAAACTTTATAGGATCATGTTTGGTTCCCATAGTATACCATTCTATTAATGACACATTTGCGCCAAGTCAGTGAGTTAATGGCATTGTGGTAGAACGAAATGAAACTGAATAAAACGGATTCTTTAGGTATCGGATTTGAATAAAAGAACGTTTTGGGAGTATATGGGTACCATTTCTGAACATTGTCCGCCAAACGCAAAAACCCATCAGATAATTATACATGCAAAGTGAAATACTAAGGCAAAGCTGGCAATTGGGGTTGACTGCAACGTGAATTCACAGAGGCTGGTAGTAAGGTCATGCCAGTTTATACTTATAACTGAAATCTATATTTTGCAGCACATTTCAGGATTCTAGCATATTGTTAGAAACAAAGCATACCTTCCCTTTGCTGCCATCATATCTACGCTCCCACATTCGCAATCTTAGATCACCAAAACAAGTATCTTTACAAGCCGGAGCTAGTCCAGCTTCCGATGTTGGAGCTCGCAATGGAGTGCCTGGATCATCTGTTTTTGCCTCCAACTCAACCTGCCAAGAAGCACGACCAATCTGTTACTGATTATCCAATCTCGTCAGTCAAGGCCCAAGCAACGGACTTGCTTTATCCAGTAATTTTCAGCTTCCTAGATCACTTGAAAAAAGAGGCACGGATACAGAATTAAATACACTTTATTACCTTGAAATCTTTATTCTCCGCGGCCATATACCATGAACCCCAACGAGTAACCTCCCAATTTACAACACCGTTCCATGGCACAAATTCATAGAATGTGCCACCATAGTGAACTCCAATCTGGACCAGTTTTTACCAAATACAGGTAAGAATACTGAAATCAATGTTCATGTAATTTTTCCAGATATTCTAAAATATCAAGGATCTAATTCATATGGTGTAACACACAAGTGAACTACAAATTGGAATTTTAAGTGTATATGGACAAATAAAAAAGAGCTCTTTATTTAACCAGATAGCAAGTCGCTGAAGTACATGCCTTGAGGAATGGAGTCAGGTAAGAACTAGCCCTTAACGTGAAAATTAAGGACTATGAAAAGTGCAACATCACCTAATGAAAACTAAAACATGTTTCAATTATGTAATATTGTACTTTTCATTCGGTGATGTTGCACTTTTCAAAGTTTTTACTTTTTAGTTTTCACGTTAAGCATGGTTTTCGCCTGATTCCACTCCCATGCCTTGATACCTTAAATTGAGTCAAAGAAGATTTTAATTTCTTAACTTAAAGTACAATAGGAACAAAAATATTTTTGCCAAAGCAGAAGCAGATAGAAAACCCATGGCATATACATATATACACTGAAACACATGTAAATGTAATTAAATTTTATATTTTCTGTCCTTTAATTTGTTTCATCTGAAGATTGTTTGCTTGTTAGTGGGGGTTGCAACTATACTGCTAATAATAGAACAAACTGAATTGATACGCACCAATGCAGCATTTTCAAAAGTTTCTGTCAGTCCAGGTATTTGTCTCAGTCCCCCAGCTGCAGTTAATGCAACATCCCCAGTAGCACCTTTAAAAACATTGCACTGGACCTGCAGCAATCCCGACCATTAAAGATTTGTATCATTAACACATAGTTAAGCAATAAATTAGTGATAATAATACAGTGAATCACATGACGAGCATCATATGTTCGTAGCCACATTTAATATATACAGCATGAGCCAATGTCTTTGTGAACTAAATAAAATGGTCTAAGCAAATATTTCTTCAAAATGACCGATAAAAATAGTCATGAAGCTGAACTTCTACAGAGCAAATATTAATGAAGGAATGCTTTACCCAAAACCATTTTCTTGGAAATCCACCACCCCAATTCTTTTCGGAATAAGAAGGAGCATCTTGAAATTCATACCTTTCGCCATCCCACTCTATCCAACCTGAGATTCAAATTTTAAACCTCAGAAATCTCCTCTAATGACAAATAGATTTGTAAAAAGAATCTTGAGTTCAGCACATACAAGTTGCAATTAAACGGCATGCGACAGTATTGACACTTACATAAAACTCACATAGCATGTCGGGAAATAACACAAGTCTACTATTTAGCATAGATAATGCATGCTTAGTAGGTAATGTTTAGTGCTAGAATATTGACTCGCATCAATACTTCAATCATTAGAAGGAGCTTGCTTATAGATTTGAATCAAACAAAGATGACAGCTAAGTAAAGCTCTTTGGTAATGAACCGAACAAAACAAAGTTTAAAGCGACAAATTGAAGGTATAAATTGCCAAAATATGGGACTATACGTGCCTGTTGATAGTCCACCAGCCATGCATATTTGCCAGTGGGGTTCAAATACTGGGAAAGCTGCAAGCCAGCCTGCTGTAGACTTCTGCTTGGACCCAACATTACCCCATCCATAAACTGGGCGGGTACTGTACTCCCATCGCGCTGTGTTCACAGTTTCCACGTAATCTGACCTGTCATTGGAAATTGATTCGGTGAAGATACAGGTATGACATACTAAATGTTATTGCATGCAAATTAAAATTTAACAAAGTTATCTTATCTCCTGGTTAGTGAGAAGGGAGGAATAAGCCGAAGATAGCATCCCAAGATAGAAGCATTTAGCAATAAGGAAGAATACAGAAGGTTAAACAAAGGTTAAATTGCTTTCAGTGGGATAAAAGGAAGGTTCTACACATATAAAATTTCAGATAAACATTGAGCATGACCAGATAACTTAAAACACTTCTTGTTGTGGCTAAGAATAAGGATCCTAGAGACATCATGATGTCAGACATTTTAAACTAACATCATAGTCATACTTGTCCCTAATATCCTTTTCCAAGAAACTAATCAAAATCATCTTCTGGAACCTGCTATAGTCCCTCAAGTTCACGTACTCAGTGCTAACTAGGACCTAGTACCATTTTTATGACCAAGTTCCTCATGTAATTGGCTAACATCCAAAAAAGGTTTATAGAAGCACCATTTATTAGCATGCTCGTCCAGCCAACTACATCCAAGGTATTAAGGTATTCAATCCTAACAGGACTAGATTTAAGGATTGATGTTATCTTACCATTCATGAGTTGAAGCAATGAACGATTCAGATGAACAAGCAAAAGTTCAGCCCAAGACTAAAACCAAGCTTAAAAATAACATAAGAAAAAGGTATACCTTCCATCATCACGAATGAAACCTTGATGCCAGAGTGGGCTGACTTGAAAACCTTCCGATACTCTTTTATTAAATTCCTGCAAATTGAAAATAATGAAAAAGCAATTGATAATACATCAAAATAAAACAATATATAATTTTGGGCTGGTCTCTCTACTTGGGAGAAGGTAAATATATCGAAGGGATGGACACAATCTGTCTAGTCATGACATAAAGGTGGATAGGACGTAGAGAGGCCAGTTTCTCATTTTGGCAGGTTTGATTTAGGTCTGTGGCTCATTTGTGTTTCCTTCCCTCGGTGCTTTTCGGTCCAGATACAGAGGTAAAATGCATGCAGTGGACTGTTTATTCCCTCCTCCTTTGTTCTTCAGTCCACATGTAAAAGAAATGCCTATATTTGAGGGGAACGTATTGAAAATTATGCATGTATTGAGATCATAAGTTGAGCTACCTGTGGAGGAACCTCCTTGTTAGGAGGCTTCAAACCCTTTTCAGCTACAAAGGTATTCCCCAACACGAGCTCGTGCTTACCTATGAAATATAAAGTTGATCATTAAATACAGCAAGCTTCACTATGTACATCTAAAGCATTGATGAAAATATAAAATAAATCAAACAGGTCAATTGTTAACTGAAAGACATAATAATATTAATGCACCATCATGTACAATAGAAGTTAAAGAATATACAAACTCATGATTAACCGAAACAACTGTGCAATTTGATAAACTAGAAAATTTTCACACCCCTTATAAAAAGACATCACTTTTCATTGGCGCCTGATGGAGTAATAGACATATCCATCAAGTTCTCTTCCAAATAAATTGCATGATTATTAGCAGGTTTTAGAGGGAAAAGAAGAGTATGCTCAACCATATAACTAATGTTAACAGCAAACAGCAACTACTAGTTGCAGGACGACAGATTAAGGAAGACTAACAAAGTTAACAATTAATGTAAATTCCTTAATAAAGTGAAACCACTATGAGTGTTGCCTTTAAACAAATGACGATAAACTGAGGAATAAAAGGCATAAAACCTTACTTCCCCAAAAATTCTGAGATTCTTCAGAGAATTGGCAAATATATTTGTCATCAGCACCAAGAATTTGGGCCCCGACACCCGTAAACCTAGGTCCATGCTGTACCAATTCCAACTGTGTCAACTTCTTACGAAATGCGGGATTCTCCACAGAATACATGAAACAGAAGCTCTGTCTTCGTTCTGGAATCGAGACCTTAAAGTACCAACCCTCGAAAAACTTCCGAGTACTGCCATCAAAATGGTACCTGATTCAAGCAATAGGAGGATCAGTTCAGGAACAAGTAACACTATCATTGCTGGATAGCTAGAATGATCTGCGAAAATAAAACACTATTGAATTTAAATTCTACATCCAAGAATCCATTATAACATTACAAAATCCTTTAATCTAAGGACGTTAATGACCCTTGTCTGACGAGCAACCAAGCACTCAAACGCTATAAGATGGGATTTGGGTAGGTTTAGAATCCAATATCCATTGGGGTTTGCTTTTTATACATGTACTAGAAAATCCATAGGGCTCAAATGCAACAATTGGAATTATCAAAGTTACTTCTCATCCAGCTAAAGCCAACACAATTCCAAGTTGATTCACTTCATGAATTACTATAAATACACGATAAAGGAACAATAATCATGGATCCTAGTCGATTTATTTCTGAAAATTTTCAAAACCCGTCCTCCAATCAATGGTAAATTACTTCATTTCCTCCATTTCTCATCAGCAATAGAGAGCCAAATAGTAAATTCAACTTAACATTCTCATCAAATCACAAAAACCATAACAATATCAATTTAATCCAGCACAATAGTCATGGATCCTAGTTGATTCATTTCTGAAGAATTTCAAAACCTGTCCTCCAATCAATTGTAAATTACTCCATTTCCTCCATTTCTCATCAGCAATAGAGAACCAAATAAGTAAATTCCAACTGAACATTCTCATCAAATCACAAAAACCATAACAATACCAATCCAATCCAGCACAAAAAGGTAAAAACGAATCAACTGATTCCAATTCTTCTCAAATTACCCGCTGTGAGGAGTGCGGCTCTCCCGATTCGGCGGCGTCGGCGTGTAAACTGGACTAACGGGGCCACCGATCGTCGTCACCTCCTTGTCAGCAGCTGAAGATTCACCAGTCGTCACCGAAGCGAACGCGAAAACTCGCGAGCTTCTTCGAAACCCTAGCTTTAGAGACTGGCATTGAGGAGGATTGAGCGAATTGGCGCTGAGAGAAGAACCGAGCCTGGCGGCGGAAATGGAGTTCGCGGAAGAGAAGCGTGGAATTCGAGAGAATTGGTGGAGCGTGTTGACAGAGCAGCTGTTTGGTTCCATGGAAAATTTGTTGGAAACGGAAGAGAGACGCACAGAAAATTTTTGTTTGGTGAGTTTTGTGTGAAGAAAGAGCAGTTTCAAGTAGAGTTCGTCTCGTCCTTCAAAGAACTGAAAACGACAGGTCGGAAGAGAGGTCAGGTGGTGGGTAATCAGCCAAACAAAATAAAAGAGAGATTGATCTAAAATAAAATTATTTTAATATTTTGGAATAAAGTCGGATAAAGGAAATTTCTCATGTATTGTATATATTAGTAAATATATGCAGTTATTTTAAAATAAAATAACTGTATTTTTTTTAGTTTCTAAGGTGAATACTCACATGAAAATTGA
>JAYMTQ010001469.1:0-13407 GCA_036897385.1 Geranium incanum | reverse complement strand
TACCTTCAAATGGGTGTTCCTCAACCCATCACCAAACGAGCCGAGTACTCAGAGCTCAGTGCAGGTGATTACCATCTATGTGGCTTGAGGAACCCTTTAACGGGCAGGCGGAGAAATATTTCTCTGATTGATTGTTGGGGTTATAACATGACCAAGAACTTCGAATTTGAAGGGCCAGTCCAGTCAATCTCAGCTGGTTCAGAGTTTAACTGTGGATTGTTTGCTCAGAACAGGACCGTCTTCTGTTGGGGAGATGAGACCAGCAGCCATGTCATCAGCTCCATTCCTAAGGAAATGAGGTTTCAGAAGATTGCAGCGGGTGGATACCATGTCTGTGGGATTGTAGAGGGGGCGGATCCAAGGGCATTTTGCTGGGGAAGGAGCTTGGACACTGAAATGGCGATCTCGGCGCCTTATTCAGGTCAAGGCAATATTGATTTGGCTCCAAGAGACCCATTGCTCTCAATTGTGGGTGGAAAGTTCCATGCTTGTGGGATCAGGAGCTATGACCACGGCGTGATCTGTTGGGGGTTTATCGTGAAACCCAGCACCCCAGCTCCTAGTAGCATCAAGGTGCTCGAGATTGCAGCTGGTAATTACTTCACTTGTGGAGTTCTTGCGCAGAAATCACTCCCTCCCGTCTGTTGGGGTCTCGGGTTTCCTACCTCCCTCCCTTTAGCTGTCTCACCAGGACTATGCAAATCCTCTCCTTGTGGTAAAGGCTTCTACGAAATGAGTCAAGACAATGCGCCTTGTAAGTCTCCAGGCTCTCGTGTTTGCTTGCCCTGCAGTGATGGCTGTCAAGAAGAAATGTACCAAAAGGCTCAATGCTCACTGAAATCGGACAGACTGTGTGAGTACAACTGCTCTGCTTGTGTCTCGCCCGATTGCTTCTTGAATTGCTCCAACTCAGATGCTACAGGCAAAAAGAACGAAAGATTCTGGGCGCTGCAACTACCCATCATAGCTGCTGAGGTTGCTTTCGGTGTTTTCTTGGTGATCATCATATCTCTGGCAGCAATCCTATTCGTTCGATGCAGATTACGCAACTGCAATTGCTCAGGCAACATCGAGCTAACGCCCAAGAAGAGGAATGTGAACGGTTCCTTCCACAAGGACATTGGCAAGATCCGTCCTGACATGGAGGAGCTGAAACTCAGGAGAGCTCAAATGTTCACATACGAGGAACTAGAAACCGCGACTAGCGGATTCAAGAAAGAATCCCAAGTCGGAAAGGGAAGCTTCTCTTGCGTATTCAAAGGCGTACTAAAAGATGGGACAGTAGTCGCAGTGAAGAGAGCCATAATGTGCGCGGATATGCAAAAGGACTCGAAAGAGTTCCACACAGAACTTGACCTCCTCTCGAGGCTCAACCATGCGCACCTCCTCAACCTCTTAGGCTACTGCGAGGAATGCGGTGAGAGGCTCCTCGTCTACGAGTTCATGGCTCACGGCTCCTTATACCAACACCTCCACAACAACACCAATAACAATACCTTGGATTGGGTTCGAAGGGTCACGATCGCGGTCCAAGCAGCGAGAGGGATAGAGTACCTCCACGGGTACGCCTGCCCTCCCGTGATCCACAGAGACATCAAATCCTCCAACATCCTCATCGACGAGGAGCACAATGCTCGTGTAGCCGATTTCGGATTATCCTTATTAGGCCCGGTCGACAGCGGCTCTCCTCTAGCCGAGCTTCCCGCAGGGACACTAGGGTACCTCGACCCCGAATACTACAGGCTTCACTACCTAACAACAAAATCTGACGTATACAGCTTCGGGGTCTTGTTACTCGAGATCCTCAGCGGAAGGAAAGCCATTGATATGCAATACGAGGAAGGGAACATAGTGGAATGGGCGGTGCCGCTGATCAAGGCCGGAGACATAACGGCCATTCTCGACCCGGCATTGTCTCCTCCGGCGGATTCAGAGGCGCTGAAGAGGATAGCAAACGTGGCGTGCAAGTGCGTGCGGATGAGGGGGAAGGAGAGGCCGTCGATGGACAAGGTGACGACGGGGCTGGAGAGGGCGCTGGCGCTGCTGATGGGGAGCCCCAGCAACGAGCAGCCGATACTGCCCACGGAGGTGGTGCTGGGGAGCAGCAGGCTGCACAAGAAGCCCTCGCAGAGGTCGTCGTCCGAGGGCGGGGATGATCAGAGGTTCGAGTTCAGGGCTCCGGCGTGGATCACGTTCCCAAGCGTGGCCTCGTCACAGAGGAGGAAGTCTTCGGTGTCGGAGGCGGACGTGGTGGTGGACGGGAAGAGCTCGGAGGTCAAGAATGTGGCTGGTGGTGATGGGTTGAAGAGGTTGGAAGAGGAGATTGGGCCGGCGTCGCCGCAGGAGAACTTGTTCTTGCAGCATAATTTCTAACATGTTTTGTTTTTTTTGGTTCCAAATGTTTGGTTTTGATTTGTGTTTCTTGGAGGACAAAATGTAGGAAAAAGAAACGAGGTTGGTTAGTAGAGCGTAGAGGTGGTGTTGTTAGTGTTACCAACTATGACTTGTAGGTGTTGTTTATGTGTATTGATCTGATTCATCTTTGCTATGATAGTGAAATGGTCTTAAACGTATTTGCTTGGGTAGGAATGGTAATGTGATGAATTATGTTGTAACTATGTATGTTTTGGAAACATTTTTGTCTCAGTTTTATTTCAATGATACAAAAAGTTTACTCACCCTAGTTTTACTTAAATACATTTCAATATTAATGTTTAGATTTCAAGTATTAGGAGTGTTTGTTTTAAATTCAAATTCGTCTCAAATCACGGTTAACTAATTGTCAGAACTGACCCACTAAATTCTTCAAAATTTTAAATTATATCATTTCTCTCTCTTCCTCCCTCTCTCTCTCCAATGAACACTCATTCGACATACTCGACCACCGTCCCTTCACCTCTGTCTATTTCTTTCGTCCATGCTGCTAAAACCCATAACAAACAACATTCATCGATTTTCCTAAATCCCAAAACAGAGAAGTCCACCTCCTCCTTTGTCATTTGTCCAACATATCCCAATCAAACTTTCTTCCTCAATCCAACAACAGACCTCGCTGGAAAACCCACCTTAGCCCAGAGACCTTGATCCTCCATCTCCTTTTAACCTTCGATTCTTCCCTAAATATAGAGTCCAGTCTTCGTCTTCGCCTAGAACTCAAACTTCATCCTCAGCCCAAAATCTCTGCAATCTCGTTCCCTCGTCAAAACCTCCTCCCAGAGTCATATGTCCAATCTTAACACTCACGTTATTCGAGCTTTTCCTTTATGCTTCCATCAAAATTGAAAATGGAGTGCTTATGAAAATAAATAACCTCTGTTAATCAAGGTAAATTAGGTTTACCATATTAGTATCATGCAGGCTCGTTAGGGTTGGCACTTTAGGGTTTATGTTTGAGTATTAGGATTAGCTTTTCTATTGTTCCCTATATAAAGGAACATTCTATTGTATTGTGAACAACAAATATCATCAATAAACCTTGAGATTGACATGGTATAAGAGTTAGATTAATTTTCTTTAGATCTTGGTTCAACCTTTGAGTGAGTGTTTTTTTACCCCCTCGTTAATTATGTTTTAGCGGGTGGACGAGTAATTATAAATCTGTTATCTGTTATTTGTCATCTCTCATATGCGCCGCTATCAGGCATATGCTATCCATCATCCGCGCCGGCGCCGGCGTCGGCTGAAGCCAGATCTGGCGACTTCTGACCCATTGTCTGATTTTCAGAATTTTCTATTTCCTTGCTACCTAATTTGCTCCACTATCCTGTTTGCTACCGTGATTTTTAGCCACTTTCCTTGTTCGCCTTAAACCTAAACCTTAACGGGCGTAACATAATACTAATAAGGTAACCCTAATTTACCATGATTGACAATGCCCCTGAGTGAGTCGAGAGTGATGTTAAGTAGACGAATCCAGCGAAACACACCACACATTTTCAACAATCAAGCTCTGAATTCGAAATTAATCATTATGTTAATCTAAAAGCACTTAATTCAACAAAATTTTAGATTTGACATCGATTATGAGAAAATTGGAGGATTCATCATATTAATGACCAATTTATATGCATCAAAGAAGAAAATAGAGCAAGAAGAGCCAACAAATAAACCTGCTTTTGTATAGAAAATGGGATTAGGCGATGAGAGGGTATTTTAGTTTAGGTAAATGTATTGGGTATTTTACGGTGTATTAAATTATCTGAATGGTCAACCATGAGAGACAAAGACCCATGGTTAACCATGTCGCGCTAGAGTGTTCTTGAAAAGATGATCGGAAGGAGAGAAGTGGGAAAGAGAAAAGAGATTGATGACACATTTTAAAATTTTGAAAATTTTTTAGGGTCATTTTAGTCATTTCATAATCAATAAAAAAATCTGTCGAGATTTAATGTTTTTTATCAAGGTGAAACAAAACGTAATTTCACTGAATTATTTTCAAGTTTTTTTAAAGTATGTATATTTAAGTGAGAAACGTGTCAAAATATATATTTGTCGTACTTAAATTTTAGTTCTGTACGAGACTTTTTTTTAATATCATCTAAAAATATATTTATTATTACATTTTGTCTATGAATAACAATACACTTAAAGAAACGTTATGCAGCTTTAGACAAAAGACATATATTTGAGCCCAAATTTCATTTTATCACACATGCCAAATTTCCATTTTGGTCATAAGAGAAGTCACATAAAAAATAATTGATAGAAGAACAAAATATGCCTCCACGCAGGATCGAACTACGGACCTTCAGTTTACAAGACTGACGCTCTACCACTGAGCTATGAAGGCTCCTTGTTTCGATAATTTCGTATTAATATTATTAATTTAAAATTAAACCCCAATTACCATATTTTTTCTTCTGGATAGTTCTCAAAATTAAACTCATATATCTATTCATCACTACAATGGCTTTGCTTGAGTGTGTGTCTTCCTCGCAACGCTTGACGAAATTAACAGTCACTCGAAGCTCTCCAACACTCTCCTTCTCCAGCGCCGCTCTTCGCAGCTTGATCGTGTGCTTTGCTACTGGTAAACAACCTTCTTCTTCGTTTAATCCTCTAGAAATTACCAATTTGGAATCGATGGCCGTCGATTCTCAATGCAATTATGTTCCTTTTCGTTTGAGCACCAACACGTGAAAAATGGAGTCTCCGGCGACCTAGGTTACCTTCACGAGCCTTGCTGGGTGGCCCAGAAGCTTGAAATCGCAATTGTTTCATCGAAGTTTTAGGTTGATAGAAGGAGAGATTAGGGTGAGATGGGTGGGGTTTTTTGGAACCCTAAGTGTTGATTATGCTCAGTTCCGAATTCCTTGATAATCTTCATAAGACCCTTTGAGTATATTATGTATGTGTTGCTATCTTCTGCATAAGAGTGAATTGTTAGTACATGATTGGTTATATTTGTAAGGACTACCAAATGAGAGATTGAATTGTTTGTATTTGTTAAGTAAGATATATCATGGGTGATTGTAAAAAATAAGCAGATTTTGGTAATAGGAAGTTGCAAACAGAGAAACATTCTGGTACCTATTAAGTGAGAAAGCTCTTACTATGTTATGCTTACACTCACTTAACTTGCATGAATTGATTTGATTGGCTATGTCTGCCTGAACTGGTGCATCTAGTAGATGATTTAATTCTTGTTATGTTGTGAAGGTCAAGCTCTTGAGTACTATGTGACTTCAGTGTAAGTGGTTAAGTGAAACAAAATAATGACTGTCAGGCATATCGAGATTGGAAATGATAAAAATAAAAATGGCAGCATTCTTATCTCCAATTTTATGATTTGTCTCACACATTGAAAATGAGTGTATTACAGAATTACCAAGTAAAAATATTAGGATCTAGTACCAATAAAATATTGAGTTGTTCCACTTTGAGTGATTTTATTATAGAAATTAGCCATTCATATCTCCAATAAGCTTTGTATTGTGTGTGATGTGATTCATGAAATATTCTATTTTGGTTTGCTATTATAAAACAAAAGTGCTTAGCCTTCAATTTGGCTGCTTGTGCTGGCTATTAGGTTTAACTCTGCATGGCTTCTTCAACTCAAGCAGAGTATGATGCATTTGAAGAGAAGGTCAAACGAACGGTGTACATAGACAACCTCTCCCCACAGGTCACCGAACCTGTCTTGAGAACTGCTCTTGGCCAGTTTGGGATTGTAACAAATGTTCAGTTCATCCCAAACTACTTGGAACCGAAGAACATACCACAATGTGCTCTGGTGGAAATGGAGAATATAAAGCAGGCTAAAGGAGTTATCACAGAGATGAGAAACTTTCCTTTCATGATGTCTGGGATGCCAAGGCCCGTGAGGGCACGTGCTGCAGAAGCAGAGATGTTCGATGAACGCCCAGTTAAGCCCGGCAGAAGAATAGTATGCCGTTGGTTGGACCAAGATGATCCGGACTTTGAAGTAGCAAAAAAATTGAAACGCCTTACAGAGAAGCATGCCATGCAAGCTTCCTTCTTGCTCCAAGTATGTTTTGACATTTCCTCTGTTTAATTTTTCCTGATCATGCATATCTTGAACTTGTCTTGGTCTTAGCCTCAAATTTGTTGGTGTGATTGTGATCTAATAATGCACTATTCCTGCTCTCTATGTAGCAACAAATAGAAGAGGAAGCAAAGCTTGCAGAGCAGCAGGCAAAGAACCTCAAAGCAAACCACAAGAAGTTCGAGATCATAGATAATGTGACAGGGGACGGAACTGCTCATCGCTTGGCACAACGCTATAGAATGAATATTGCAGGTGATTCTTGAATTCTACGGTATAGCTGTCTGATGTAGCCATGTTTCCTTATGACTTGCAGTTAGTTACATGGAAAGCAGTCTGTTTTTGTAGTCTCCAAGGAGACATGCATTCCCTGTCTCATGGTTATGATTTGTATTTTTTTGTAATGGCATTTGGAGGAACAAGATATGAAGCCAAGTTTAGTTCATATTATAGTATCTAGGAATTATCTCACATACACTGCATTTTGTTCACTTCTCACTTCAATGTATCAACTTAAAAAATGTTCGTGTTTCATCTCAATTCTCTTAACTTTGTTAACACAATTTATTTAATTGAATTGAATGTGAAAAGATTAAAATGCCCATATTCAAATCCATGTCATTGTCTCTCTAGATCTCTATCCTACATTTTTCTCTGTTAGTTAACTTGATGAATGAAGTTTTGCCAAGAGAAAGGTGTTACCTTCTCTCTTGACGCATTTAAACCAAACACAACACCATCTAAGCAAATGGTAGGTTCAACTTCAAGGGTTTGAGGGATGGCTCTCTAAGCCATCGAAAAAGAACCTCTTCGAAACTGACTACATCTTTTGTAATTTTTTACTTATTTTTGGTTATTGGGAATAAAAGCAGAAAAACCACACCTCTTTTTGTACTGTCCATCAACAGCAATTCTTGTTGTGCAGTTCATTGTAACAACAGCCTCTCGTTCTGTGCAGTTAACAAATTATACATGAATATATGGGGTTGGAAATATACTTTGGTTCAATGAACATCAACAACACATAAATCACTAATTATACAACAATTGACCACCCTGGTCCGACCTGCGTCCTTGGAGAAATATCCTGCGTACTTTGTCTGTTACAAAGATTTGTAGGTTTTGTGTATAGAAAGATCAATCATGCTCTCCATGAAAGTGCAAACCAAGACTCACCAAGTACTGCCCTAAGCACAGGGGCAAAGTCTCCTGGTGTATTTATGTGAGCCATCACAAGAAAGCATTGATTCTGTTTGAGTATACAAGCATGCTCCCGGTTTCTGAAAACAACGTATATTTGCATTTCAGGAGAATAGCTAGCAACAACTTAACAGTTAGTTTATATATATATATACACACATATAAAGCTCAAACTAATATCACATAAAATGCATTGGTCATATTTTTTTGTATAAAACATGTACATGGAATTTTCAAGTAGAAGTTCAAAACACGGATAATATTCAATAAAAGAAGCAAATGTCATTTTCCTAAGAATAGACCAACTCGTGATGTCTTTTATACACGCATGGCCCTTCGTTTGTGAGGCCTGGGTCTTCCTAAATCATTCCTTCCTTCAACCTCAAACTCCACTTGTTAATTAATATACTAATGCAATCAAATCTCTTCTAAAATATCAACTGTTTCTTTGAAGATGGTATATCATGTCCGTAACTCCTAAACTTAATTATTTTTTGCTATTTTAGCATCCTAAAGAGGTTGACATAATCATATTTGTTTCCCTATATATATGTGTGTGTGTGTGTGAAATTCAGAGCAGAAGAGGATATATACCAAAATTCTAGGAGCATCATCAACAACTTCAGCAGGTTGATCTGCTCCCACGCTTGCCAAACATGCTCCTTTGCAGCTCAGATACTTCTGCATACTGTACCCAACCACGGGATATTAATAAACTATGTAAAGCGAAATTCTTGAAAAAAAATGTTGGTCCTAAAATATAACTTAGTAAATACAAGTTTTAACATATAACAATTCAGAATACTTAACTTACATTTCACATTGATTAAGCACTGCTAGCTTGTTTGGGACGCATGATTGTCCTTTTGACTTGCAAGCCAAATCACATGCCTCACCCTGTCTGCAGAAATGACATAAGAAGTTTAGCTGCAAGAAGGATATTCTAGCATATGAAACACAAATAATTGCCCGGTTGCTTAATGCTTACTTTCCAACAATAACATTAATACCGTTCAATCTGGTTTCTGTAAGTGCAACATTGGCCCCTGCTGCAATAAGAATTCAAAACATATGATATGATAAATAATACTTATAGCAATAAAATTCCCCAGATCAACTTTTCTTCTAACAACACTATATGATAATATACACGATTCATTGATAATGGTGCAACTGATGTATGCATATGTGGTCAAATACAACTAAGTGACAACAGAGTGACGATATATAACAGTTCACGCATCAGTCAATAACATTTGTATCCAAACTCACCTGAAGAATTTGATGGCAGAGAATAGCAATGATGAAACTCACTCAGGTAAGCATTTTCATGAACCTGAAATATCAAAGACATTTCAAATGCTAGTATATAAAGGGTATGATAGCAAAGTTGGGATTATTAACTTTACAAGTAGGAAAAAAAACATCACGGGGCATAACCAGATCAAACGCTCATACTTACCACACTTTCTGAGTTATGACGGCACCTCCCAGCACAGAAATCAAATACACTCGCATAAGACCCTGCCAGAATATATTGAAGATTTGTATTATCATCTAAAATTCAAGGGTATTGTTTATCCTGGAGAGACAGTAGTTTTCTATTATAGAGGACAACATTATAAAGAACACTTAACCATTGAAGTTCATTAGACTGCAAAACTTGTAATGCTGGGCCAATTACAATCAATGCAACTAGCCTCAACAGTCAACTCAGATATCGTGAAAATGAGGTCTAACAAGAGATGACAATTAAAAATTCCAGAGAAATAATTTTGCACCACAAGGTGGAATTACCTGCAGTTGCTGGCTTGGCTATCTTAATATTTAGTACATGTTCTTTTTGTGTCTGCCACACAAAACCCAGAAAATGATTATTTACATATTATACCATTTAATTTTGAAGCTAAAGAAGAAGAAAAAATAAAATAAATAAGCACTCAAACCATACCTGTGCTGGATCTAGGCAGCATGAAACACAATATTCATATGAGTTGCAACACTTGGAAAAAATGTTGCATCCACTGTAAACACCACCATAAACCATTTTAGAATTCTAGTGTTTAACATAAACGGACCAATTTAGAGAATCAGAATACAAATAACTCACTGACAAGAGAATTTATCGCCTTCTCCAGGGCAGCAACGAGACTCTGGATCCAATGACAGGGCATCACATACATAACCTAAAACACACATGTAGGTTAAGATATTAAAGCAAATGAGAAAAGGCGATGCAATACTTAAGTTGTAATTTATTCACTGCCACCAATATAAGAAGAAGAAAAGGCGCTATTGCATGACCATTAGAATTTCTGTCATGAAATATATAGCGGAGAAAATATATATCTACTATATATGGTACAGGGATCACATAATATGAACACTGATTTGAAGTGAGATTCAGAATTAGTAGAGGTAACACTCACCGCTGTCATCGGATAGTAGATATCTTCCTTGCACTGTATTTCTGCAAGTGTGCTTATCTTGAAAGGTATTATCAGTCCTAAACAAAAGGGAAAAGAAAATTTAGCCATAGAAAAACAAATGAAATATAAAATAACAACATTATGTGAAAATTTTGAAGTAACCTTCTTTCAAAAACAAAGCATCCCTAAAATTTTACTGCAATGGGTCAATACCAGTATTAAAAACCAACCTACACTTTCAAATTCTGTACTTTAAAGTAACAAATCTTACACTCATCACCTTACAGTCCCCACTGAAGCACTAGAATTACTGAAAGGTTTCATATAATCATAGCCAGATTAAACTAATATGGAAATTAACTGTACAAACTTCCACACCCACATTGTTAACAATGAGATTCAGATAGAAACAGAAACCCAACACAATCACATTTGGCAATTGCAATTCTCTACGGTAAAGATACAATCTTTATTGCTATTTCGTTTATTTTGGAATCAAAAACACACTTTGCAAACAAAAGGAACCTGAACTTTCAGACAATTTGATCCCTGAGGTGAAGAAATTGGAATGGTGAAATTAGAAATGAAGGAGAAGTTAATCACCTGATCGCTGAAGTTGTGCCCGAAAATGATAAGATGATGAGATTTAAGAAAATCGAGGACAAGCTTGACCAAGATCTGGGCATGTTTCTTGAATTCCGAAAATCAAAATAGAATTAGGGTTCTTCGAAGTTTAGAAATGGTGTGTAAGCTGACGATCTTCTTCTCACTGACTCTGAATCTGTCTGTCACTGTTTATTCGGGTCGGGTTGGGAATTTGTTATCCGTTAGCCTGTGAACTAGGGGTGGGTAAATCAGAACCCGAACCGGTTTTGAACCGAGATCCGAGCTGAACTGACACAGTGACAGAAAAACCAAAAATCATGAGTATCAGGTATTCTGATTTTGAGTCGATTCAATCGGTTCGGTTTGGATTCTAACAGTACAAGAATCGGGGTTAACCGATTCAAAACCGAATCAGTCCTCGCTCTCAGACACCAACAACACCACACAAATGTTCCACTCCACCAAATGCAACGTTTTGGGTCATTTATTTCTCACATATAGTTAATTTATTTTTGAATTTTTCTGGGTGTGAGACGACTGACAAGAAAGAGAGAGAGCAAGAGACTTTTAGATTCATGACTCAAGAGTAAAGACGAGCTAAATCTCGGTTCAAACTCAGACATAGCATTGTCTTCATCTTTGACTCTTCGTTTCCGTCTTCACACTTCTGTAATTCGTATGTTCTCTTTATCGATTTATAACTCACTGCCGATTGAAAAAAAGAACCTATAAATCTAGCTTAATTTATCTAAATCGGCTCATGAATTTAAGATCGAAAATTAATTGATTCTAATCGAGTAGAATTAAAATCAAACCGGCTAGAACTATACTCAAAACCGAACCATTTCCATATAGTCGTTCCGGATTTGAGTCCATGTAATGAGAATTAGTTGGGTCGGATGTGGCGGTTCTGTTTCCAGGTCAAAACCGTGACCCCCCCTACCAATTTGTACGTTAATTAGGCTCATACAAACCCAGCCCACATTTAAAAAAGTGGTAATTTTGCTTGATAATGGTGGTTAGGGCGAGCCCAATCTTTTTGGGGTCTAAGGCAAAGTAAAATAATAAAAAATTAAAAAGTTAATATTTCATAGGCTTTTTAAATTTTAAGAGATGTTTTATTTGTATGAGCTGTATTTCAAATATGTAAAAATCAAATAAGAACTTACAATATAAAGTTTTTATTTTATTTTTAGAGGAAGATTATATAGCCAAAATATATATAGGGAGGCTTATAAAATTGAGGGCTTAAGGGGGTTGCCTAAAATTTCAAAGAGTAGAGCCGGCCTGATGGTGGTGATGCAAATGGAACAAAGTTGTTGAATGAAATTTGAAGATTATGAGTGGGAAAGGGGAGAAAATGCACTAGCTATACCAAACAAAAATGAGAGGAAAGAAACCCAAATAAGAATGCATTAGGTGACTCTAGAAACATGACCCAAATTAGACTTTTTCGTGTGCCAAGTTGCTCCTTCCTTGTTGTATAAAACTCATCATGTAATTGTTTGTGTAAGACATTTTATACAATTTAGCATGTTATAAAACAATAAATGGCAATACCAAAACTATTAATTGTAGAAGCAATATGAATTAACCAACTCTCGCCGTAGCTATGAACCAAGAACACACTTGAGGTTTTGATGTTTCTAAGCCTGTTATCTATTTGATGGTGTGCAAGTCTGATTTTCATAGTTGTTAGACTTATAGACCAAATCCACTTATTTATAATGGACTCTACCCATTATAGAATCAACTCTTAAGATGACATGAGTAAAAATCTGATTAAACTATGAGTCACATCATTTATTATTTTTTAACGTAGAGTAGCTTGTTGGAGAGGAAACCGTAACTTATAGTCATTGTCCTTAAATCATGGTAATAGTCGCCATCGCGAATGACTACCCTGATTTACTCTATGCATAATTATCTTACAGTTTGAAGTTGAGATCTCCCAATCCCACATCTTTGCCTTAAACTATAACAAAAACCCAAGACTGGCCTTGGTTTTTGAAACCTAGGAATGGCCTCCTGCAATTGTTTCGTCATATAGCATTCTTCATTGTCTTTATGTCTGTCTTGTGTGAGTCGTCCTCTTCGGGACATATGTAGTCTTGTGTCGTGTAAAGACAAATGAAGTAAATTGAGAAAACACATGTTTGTTAATGTTTCAGATATGATGATTTGGTTTTGTCCTGTAATGATGCCCTCCACGTTTGCCTTGTCAGGCTGTAATGATAGATATCTGACATGCCTTCAATCTCTCTCTCTTACATTAATAATTTTGTTGCACTCACTACTTTGTCTGTCCTGCAACTAATGTTATGATCTCTTTCTCCTATTTCAAATTATAGATATTTTCCATTAAAAATGCGTTGTGTGTGGCCGATGTGGGATGCTCCTACTTACGGTCCTACCCACAAATTAGATGTGAGCTGCCATAACTCTTCAATATCAAATTATTATTTTTAAATATGGGATCTTTGGTTGGTTTTGATGGACAAGAAACTACATAGCTGTTGACAATAAATGAAACAATTTTGATTGATGGGTTGTATTTTATATTTGAGTGTAACTCCTGCTGCCCAATCATTTTATTTTTATCCATCTTTCTTAAAGTAAAAGAAAATAAAATAAAATAAAAAGAGCATGCCTGCCTTGTTGAGCAAT
>JAYMTQ010001468.1:0-13410 GCA_036897385.1 Geranium incanum | reverse complement strand
GAACTCGAGCTTGATTGCATAAACTCGTTCGAGTCCGAGTTGAACACTTTTTCCACGAGCCAAACCGAGTCATGTCAAAATGAGGCTCGATTCGGCTCGTTTAAAACTCTAACCCCAATCCAATACGGGTATCAATTAATATGAAAGAAAGAAGATTTTAATGATTTATATATCACATTATGAATGTGATTGGCGAAGTTAATTAGCTGGTGGGTCGTTATTATATGATTTCCTATTAAATAATGTATTGAATTATTTTTTTGGTTCTCCTTTCATTTTCAGTAATAATATGTTATGGTTGGTGCCCACCTTTATGATCCACTTGCTTTGGAATTTATATTTCTTCACCGTATCTGATTTGAGGAGTGATCAGAATATTAATGAATATAGGTAATTCCTTATTTACCAACTACTCTGGTACAATTGTTCCTCGAGATGGAAATAAATACATGCTTATTAAAAAGGTGTGATTATTGAAACCCAACCGATTTCATGATAAAAGTGTGGTGCATACCATTTTCATATAGTAAAAGTTACGAGTGCTTATATATATAGAGCAGTTGAACTGCACCGTGGACATTTAATGGACCAATATGTGCACCTTTTCCGATTTAAAGAAATTCAAACGGTTAATAAAAATAGTTCTTAATAATTTCTCTTCATATTCAGTCTTATTACAAGCCTAAATTGCCTTGCAGCCTTACCTGCTACTCTGACTAGTCCACGTGGCAATCTTAATCTGGTCAATCATGGTATTTGATTATACTAGCCCACTTGAATCAATTCACCATGAGATTTACTGACATGTCAGCCTGATGAAATTTATATAACCCAAGCCTCTAATATCACTACGTTGGAGAGAATCGCGCATCCCCAAGGAGTAGCATACAATAAAGATGCTCGTATACACATTAAAGCTCACCTCTGACCCAAAAGGCTAGCCTATCAGGTAAAGATACACTCGTAGTTTTTTCAAATATACACTGCCACAAAGACAACGTGCATGAGATGTGTGTTGCCATTATAATGGCTACGGGTGTTGAAATTTACCCGGGAACCGAAAAATCTGATCGGGACTAGGCATTTGCAGTATCCAGATCTAGGGTTCATCTGTTCTTCTTCCTCTCTCTCTCTCTCTCTCTCTCTCTCTCTCTCTCTCACACACACATACGTCGAATTCGCCGGAAAATCCACAACCGTTTCGAGTGAAAAATCCCACAAATTAAAAAAAAAACCAGCAACAAGAGCAGCGATGCATTTAAAAGACGAAATTTGAACAATAAATCAAAGAACCCATCAAAATTTTGGAAGTAGGTGATAAATTGAAGAAGATGGGCAATGAATACAGAAAAAAAGTCATAAATTGAAAATGATGGGCAATGAAAAGAGAAAGAAACCTACAAATTAAATAAGAAGATGAGTCGGTCCAAATTAAATTAAGAAATGATTATGATTAAACCGAAAAATCCGGTCTAATTTTTTGGTTAACCAAAAGTTCCCTCACTCAATTTTCGACAGGTTTTGGTTTTGAATTTTAAAAATCGAACCAATCGGTTCAAGCCATCGGTATAAGAAACAACAATAATGATAAGAAATGAGGAGATATCGTTCCTTGTATATTGCTCGTAAAATCTAACAATGATAATAATAACCTAAAAGAGAATTAGTATCAACTACATCGTATTTATTACATAACATATATGTCACTTCATTTGCGATTTTTCGTGAAGTTTATATATATTGCTTTACATACTTAGTTACTATGTTATTTTGTCATACAAACTAAGACATTAATGTTTAATATAGTATATGAACCCGTAGTGGAAGTGTAAAGTTTGAATCATCGATCACCATAAATAGATTTATCACAACAAGACATTGCCATTCCAGAACAACCTAAGGTACGCATGGGATTCAAAAAATGTAGCTGGTATGAGTCTTAAATAGTCATTATTCATGATGGAGCACCATTTTCATCACGAACATCATTCATGTTTCGAGTTGGTACATTCTGATTCGGTCACTGGCTCGACAACCGCCATTTTCGAAGCACAAAGTAACCGACACACAGTACTTATGTTACAATTACAACTTTGTTTATGTATGAAAAAGGAGTGACGTGGATAGGGCACATGGGTGACGAAGTTGTGAATATGGGACTTGTCACATTCCTAAAACAATTGTATCATTCAAAGACCATCACATGCACATGAATATGGCTTTGCACATTTTCGTAGGTGAGAAAAATACTGTATATATATATAGGAGAGGTCTTATTAATTATGGGACTAGAGCCTACGTAAGGTTAATTAAATGTTGTTTAGTCAGCATTCGAGACGTGAATAGAGATACGTTTAATTATGATTGATTTTGATAAATTTTACCCGTGTCAATTAAATTTCGTAATAATTCAATATCTTGAATATGCAATGTAATTAACACAGTCACTTTTTGTATTTATTTTAAATTTACTGTTTGAGAAATAAACATTACAAGACTGACCTAAATGACAACAAACGATAAGAGGCTCGTGATTGTCACATGGTTTATGTGTATTTTTAAATTGGTCTCGTTGACACATTACATATAGTGATGAGTCATGGTGGCTCATAATCATCACTAGCCTAATATATAATATTCAATTTTTGTCCACAAATAAGGTGGAGAAGGGTAGGTTTTGGTGGGCACTGCCTAATTGGAGGTATTGTAGTTAGTCTTCGATGGCTGCTATGCTACGATATATATGTTCGATCCATATACATATATACGTGTAGTGGAGTCATGATGGTCAATGGAGCTGTGAACTAAATTGTACCCACCCACAGAATGTTAAAGTCATTGGACATACTTCAATAATGAAAAATTGAAAATACACACATTTTAACTGTGAAATTCAATTATTAATGAGGGGATAAGGACCCAAGATGTTTAACTGAACATTATTTATATTTTTATTATATGTCCATATTTAGATTTACAATAGAATATATCATGTTATGTCAAAAATATATAATTGAAGATACTAGTTTAAGTAATAAAATCATGTCTACATTTATAAGTGTTTGATTTTAGATCTTGCACAAACCTCCTATATCTTCTTAATATACATATATCCCATATCAAGAGAGTATATGAAGTATAAAAAGAGTTTTTATACACATTGATGTTAGATTATATTAGGGTTAAACTTATTAGGGTTAGCCCATCGATATTAGGTTTCCTAATCTCTCATATTATTATTATGTTTCTTAGTTTTGTTTATATTACTATTGTTCCATATATAAAGGAGTCTCCTCTATGTAATTCACAATCAAGAACAATCAAATACAATACGTTTCATAAAGTTTGTCAGTGAGATAGTGTCAATTAGGGTTCTAGGGTTACCTATTTAAGCTTTCTTAAATTGGATTAGTATGCAGTTTCCTATTTGTAATATGTATTCCCTATATAAAGGGATGCTCTCATTGTATTATGGACAACAATTATCATCAATAAAGCTTGAGATTGACAGGAAGAAATATGGGAGAGGCAGCAAAAGAAAATTGAATGTGACAAAAAAACCTTCAACATTAAATTTACATGCTATTATTACTTCAATCATAAAAATCTGGCCTTACAGGTATATGTGTCTTGATTCCTCATCGTTTTTGTCACACCAGGCGACTCTGAATCATTTGATAGTGGTAGATGTTTACCTGCTATCCTGCATTACAAGAAGATTTGAATCACTTTAGAAGCCATTGCAATTTTCCGAGAGTAGTAGAGTACTCAAAGTTATGGTGAAAGAATGAGCTTTTGCAGAGTGCTTTCATCTAGACTCGCAATTAAAATGTATTTTAAATTTCAGCCATATTCTTGCCCAACTTTATTATGTAATTTAATGATTATCTTTGTTGCTGATCAAATTTGGTGATTATTTAATATATAAATATAAAGCAAGTACTGGACTTAACGAAGAGCTAAGTATCTATTTATTAGAAAAGAAGTATTCACCCAAAGCTCTTCCATCCTTGAGCTCTCCCTTATCCCAACAAATAAGTAAAATGAAGCATATAATACAACTATGCTTCATAGGGATAAATTAATGATTCTTCCTTTTTAGATTGAAGCTCCTTGTTTTGAAACTAAAATTTTTTGTTTTAACGGTAAGAGGTATTGTGAAACAAACAAGTAATTTTCTCACATAGTCCTCCAGTGATGTTTTTGTGGTTGACTCTTCTCTTTTACTTAAGGGAGCATGAGAGTGCCCACCTACTGTTAGTGGTATCTTGTGCATTTAAGGATATTGAATTTGGTTTACAAAAAGTTTAATTGTCGTGGTAATGTCAACCCCTTGAAATTTTATGGGTTCTTTGGTAAGAAAAAAAAATACTCCCTCCTTCCAAAACAAGTGTCCTCTTTGATTTCTAGTAAGAATTAAGGTTTAATGGAGTTAGTGCTTTACCTTCCCATGTGAAGCCTTGTAACAATAATAAACTCATGAAAGGACATTATTGGTAATCCTTATTTTCAAACAAAGGGAGTAAAATATTCAACATTAATTTGCTAGTGTCAACTTTTTATAGATAAGGTTATTTTTCTTGCCTCTTATCAGCTATTGCTTCATGATTCATAGGGGCGTATAGTTACTTCATATTCAAGGGAATTAGGAAGTAGCTTCGATGTAGTATTTCTGTGTTTCCCTTTGTACCTTTGTATGAGCTATCAATAAGATACCTTCTTTTGTTTATAAAGTGAATAACCAAAACCTCAAAACAGAAGTCATGGAGTAAAATGATTAGATAAATATGCAAATACATGTTCAACATTCACATGACACGCTGCTAAAGGTCGTAAAATATAAACAGATTGAGATTCTTTATCATGCAAGTCCACAAGGAAAACATACAGTTTAGAACGTTTTGCTGGGGGCATCATGCTGTCAAAGTAATCTGTGTTTCCTGGACTCATCCCAATACCATCTGTCATATATGTGACACTTGCAGAAACTGAAGATTATAGGAGATGAAGAGAGAAGATTAGAAGGTATAAACTTCAAACCGAGAAACAGAGAATTTCTTTGCACTTGGAAACAAGCGTGAATAACTTCAGGGAAAATGGCAAAAATGTGCTTTATACTATGACTCTGCTAGCATCACCAGCTGATCAGACCTTTCTCTTACTTCCAATGATTAAGCTCCTCTATCCATTTAACCCCTTTTATGTCTCAAATATTTACAATTGTGCACTGTTTTATTTACTACAACCAAAATATGCTTCAAAAAAGGCATATGTTGCAAGGGAAATGGTGACAATTTTGAGATTCATGTGAAGCAGATCTGTACAAAATCTATCTAGGTAAGTTCTTGGTGTACAGACAGAAAGCTGCTTTCAGAACCTAACAGTCACAAATTTCATAGAACAGTAAGATATGGAGCCAATAGTTTCATATAACATGTATTCTCTTTTGCCATTCCGTGCCCAAAATATTGTCAAAATAATCTACAGAATTTTTTAATATATTCTTCATATTCACTGCTAAAATACATCCCTTATACTAAGCTATAAGACATTGTAAACCATGAATGTTAAATCCTATTTTGCATATATTCAATGTTAACTGTGCCCATATCCGAGTGCCTTGTTTTTATGATCATTTATAGCTCAGTATCCCTCTATCTTGATTTTAGGGATTTCACAAGTCAGACTTCTAGGATCATACCACCTTGCTTTGCTCTTCGTAGTTTTTTCTTCTTAATTTGCTTCATTTTTCCTCTCTCAACCAACCTTTTCACTGTTCCCTTCATGTCTCATTCTTTCTTTCTGTTTCTCTTATATTGTTAATTGAAACCAATATCTATTTAGTAACACTAAAAGCCTCATTCCACTTAGTAATCGTCTTCAGACTTCAAATTTGTGAATGCTACTATGACTGTTTTATGGTAGAACTCATACATGCAAACTTCTTTGAATATTCAATAAGACTTTGTTTGACAAGAAAATATTTAAAAAGCCCCTAAGAATGTTGTCATTACTTACGGTTTTTCATCGATTAATGACAAAGATATAAAAATTGGCTACTATAGTTCAGCCATTAATGTTTCTATTTTGCACTGCTAGCTTGTTCTAAAAATGAAAAACCAAACGAAGTATTCTAGACTGAAAATTAGTAATGCCTATCCATACAAGATGGACTGATATGCCATCAAAGACATTATATCATCGCTTAAATTTTATCACGAGTTCAGATAATCAAGAAAAAACAGTGAAGAGATGGACAGTAAGAGATTACCTTTTTCCTCCACTTCCGATGAAGACTTCATTCCAATTTGATTCTCTGGCTTTGATTCTAATCCAGCAGTCTCATTTGCATTTACCAGCTCTTGTCTATTATGCTCAACAGAAGTGGCTTGTTCTGGGAGAGGTTAAGAACTATATAAACAAAATACAAAACATCTGGCAAACAGATACAAGCAGAATACATTTCCAATTCTTTAATAAAATAATCATCTTTTAAAAGTATTTCAAGTCTAGTAATTCCAAACTGCTGTTATATTTTGCATCATGGCACCAATTTTAAAAGCCAAATATGTGGAGAATGCTAAGAATACTTAAGAAATTTGTTAAAGCATAAAACAAGGATATGAGCATGAGCAGTTAGTAACTTTTTCCTCTCCTTCCTGGGAGGCTTCTTATGGCTCATACCACTTTCAGCCTCCAGAGTAGTGTCTCCAATGGAATGTAATGACCTACAGAGTTCTGCAAATAGAAAAATATATACCACATAAATATAGAGATCCATTTCAGTGAAGAAATGAACAGCCACAATTCAGGACTTACAGCTAGGGGTCCAAACTATTAACACTTGGCAACTATCACCTCATGCAATGTGTGCTATAGGGAATATTAGGACACAGTCCCATAGAGATTAGCCATGTTACAAAGTATTGGTCAACTTTACAATTCAATTATACACATGTATGATATAATTGTGACTATAACAAAATACATTAACAATCAGAGTATACTACTTACTGATACACCCAATAAATAAGAGATCATTACGGGCCCACTAGGGCTGGCCTAGTTGGTCAAGATGAGCACTACCTCTCATGTGTTCCAGTGTACGAATCCTCGTAGTCACCTGCTTAGGAGCAGATGAAGGGTTGGGATTAGGTTAGAGGGTTGACCTTTGGTTAGCCTTGGCTAGAATTATGTTAGTATTGCTTTCAGCCCATTTGGGCTTGCCAATAAACAAAAGAGTTCATTATGGGTTGGTCTGCTTTTCTAAAAGATGATGGAGACTCACTACTAAAAATTATTAGGGTGCTATTGCCGTTAAAACAATGAGGGGAACTTAAGCTAATAGTGGAAGTTAATAACCATGTATTATTTCTGGTTTCCTGATAGTTCGATATCAATAACACCATGAAATAGGTAGAATTCATCTTAACCAGGGTTCTGATGACAAAGTTACGGATTTTGCTTTATTTTCGTCTAATTTTAATAAATATGCGATGAATGGGAATGTGGATCTCATTCCCAAAACCAAAAACTTATCCAAGCACAGCCTAATTATATTAAGACATTTTGGTCGCTACATATGATTGTTCCGTGTGATTTCAGCTCATATCATATTCATTTTCAATTCCAGATATGCACCGAAGCTGCCACTAGACCAAACTAGATAACAGAGGCACTAACAGTTAGGGATGTAAGAAGGATCCCTTACCAGCATGAGCCACATAATGACTAGTCTTGACTGGCTTCTTACATGCGTTGCAGCATACCTTCACAATATATGATAGAAACTCAAAGATAAAATAACTAAAAACAAAGCTCACATACTTGCAATCATATAAGGACAAAAATAACTTTATGGAAGTGCATTTGGAAATCAACTAAGGCGGAAAAGATAAGTACAAACAGGGAAAATCCCATAAACAAAACTCGAGGCTAAAATTTGGACTATCTCAGAAAGAAGGAAAAGAATGGTGATAGTCGTAACGGGCCTCATCTTATAACATTATTGAACTCGAATACTGAATAGAATAATTTGTGCCAGAAAAACAAGTTATGCTGATCCAATGATATTTCAACTCCTTAAAATGACCTTTTATTGATCTGTGCCCAGAAGCACCATTTCGGACAAGACAAGAATCAAATATAGATTAGACACTTTCTTTCTCTGTGCCCTTCCAACTCACTATCACGTGTAGCCACCATAGCATGTCCCACTAAACCCAAAGTTAGATGTAAAAAAGTTGAACATATAAATACTATGAATAAAGAATACACACAGAATGAATCTCTATCTTATAAGACAAATAGAAAACAAGAGCAATGGCCTATCTACAACTCGCCATTAAAATGTTACATATTTCCTTTGAATTTTCTAACAACGCCACTTAATGGCAGTGGACAAACATTATAAAATATTTCTAGATATCAAGTACTTCAAACGCAAGGTAGATGTTAGCATGGCAAACTTCTTACCATGACATCACAGTGCAATAAAATATGAATATAATATTCACAGAATAATCATTAACTCTGTAAACCATACCAGCTGCAAAGTATCAGTCATTGGCTTCAAACCAAAGACATGCATATCTGGAAAATGAAACACCAAAGAGTTAAGAAAAAACCTTGTTCAGAGCTAAATGAAAACCTAAAAAGAAACTAGAAAGTGTTCTGCAATTCACAATTGTAATTAGGGTAATTACATTCACCTAACACATGCTAACACCAGAACATTATTATCTATTTCCCCCCGATATTCTAACAGAACCCATTTTAAACTAGACTATATACATCACATAATATCACCACTACAAATATCTATACCTAACCGAGGCATAGAGCTGCACGTGATTGTTTTCCTACACCTCTCAAAATGTAGCAAAGCCTATAGATTCCCTAGTTCACAAAACCAAAACAGACACGTCCTGGAAAATTATTTCTAACTAGAGACAATATATATTAGCTAACCATCATAAAGAATAAACTTTCCTAGCTGTATAGATGCATCTAAATTGAATTTGAATGAGTACTGCACAGTCTAACTTTCTATTTCCTAAACCAACCACTCTATGCTGGCTAATGAACCAGCAGCTTCTTATCAATGTAAAAAACATTCAGATGTCAGTAATAGTGTGACTACAGAATCAATTAATCAGTGAACAAATTTGGATAATGAGTATAGAATCAGTTTCTGGTGGAAAAGCCCCCTACTCTTTTCTTAGAATATCAAAAGCGTGATATCTCAATGCATCAAAGGTAGTTTGAAGAATTGTTTTCTAGTATAATGCCACAATGAGTTGAAACTTGAAAGATATACCACTTTATCACAAAGTATTACATTGACCAAGAATAATTTCTAAAGTGAGTAAATGGATGGCTGAACGATGAGCCCCTAAGCATTCACCCAGATACTAATATCTCTCCTTCGTGCCTCTGGGTTGCCTATGAATTAACATTATTATCTTCATAAAGATTTCCACCACAGCAAGTGGGAGAAAAATCCCCTATGTGTCATTGAATGGTAAATACATATATCACAGTAGACAAGCCCAGTGTTCTAGAAATCTCCAACTAGTCCGATTAGGCCTCTATTAATCCCCAATTACTAATAATTCGATTAGTAGTCAGAAGCCCTATCCATCCGACTAGCGCCTGGCGTTGAACATTGGACAAGCCAAGATTGTTCAATAGGAAAAAGTTAAGGCAGCAAGCCCTGAATAAGGTTAGTAGTCAGTGTGGCTTTAATCACCTTCTTCATCAAGTAAATTTGCTTCATCTGCTTCACGTAATTCTCTGTAAAAATATTGCGCAGCTAGTTTCTGATGGCTAATTTCCTCTGTCAATGGAAGAAAACTAGTTAGAAATTTGAAAAAAAAGTTGTAAAGTTCACCTATAACCACCCCCTCCCCACACACACACAATACTGATACTGAGAATCTTTAGGGGAAATGAATTTTAATCCCAATGGGTTATATCATATCCCGCTGCCAGGCAAAACACCAGTGAAAATCCAATTGTCTGGTCTTTCTCGCATATGAGTTACTCAAATACCGAGTATCAGAACGAATATCCCAACTCATTTACCTTAGAGAAAGTGGATTATTATAAGATGGTACGACACATAGGTGGAGACTGAAATGAGAATCATATGAATAAGATCACAACTCTTAGTCACATCTCAGATCAACTCAGCAAGGTAAGCATAAAAAATAGGGTTTACAGTCAGCAGCTAGAAAAAAAAAGTGTTTGAATGGTAATGATAAAGTGAAATTGTGATCATGCAATAAAATAAAAGAGTGGGCAAATGATAATGAAAGTAATATCGATACATTCTTTAACAAATTTTATTCCCAAATATGTGATGATGAAACTACTAAGAATGATAAATCCAAATCAATTTATCGATTAATCATCAGTACTCATGTCAATTGTAGAGTCAAAAGATTTGTTATGTGTAACTATACATGAACCCAGGGACGGATTAAGAAATTCTTTCAGTGGCAGACATCGTTAAATATTATTTGAAAAGGGGGATACTCATTACATGGTAAAATCATATAGCTAGATTTAGTAATATTGTACTTTGTTGTTCAAATTTCAAGTACCATTGACATAAAAGGGAGAAAGAGTGAAAACTGTATTCAATTGTGAGGGTAAGAGTCAAGATTTTATCAACTTGTTGGAGCAAACTGAAAAATCAATGGCGGTAAATATCTAATTCTTTAGAGCAAATATGAAACTAGCAAAATTTGATTTCGCACTTTGCAGCTCAGTCCCTGAAGGCACGTGATGCATGTGTGTGCGTGTAATGGTTCCTCTGTGTGTAATGTTTACGAATGTATTTAGTTTCACTCACCCATAATTCATATTCAAGACTACAACCCCAATGTGTCTTATTCTCCCAATCCCTACACTTTCTTGAAGAGTGTTCCCAGTATGAACAATGCTGTGTTGTCGATGGTAGCTTAGTATTTGCTAAAATAAAGAGTCTTCCAATACCTGCTATAGTTTGTGAAAAATGCTCAGCTTCTAGAAGCCGGGCTATAACTGCCATTCTCCCACTTCCAATTGAGCATACCATTCTGGCTAAAATTATCTGATTATCTGCAATGAAATATCATAAGCAACATGATAAAAATTAGAGCACACGTAACATGGCTGATCAAAATAAAGAAGAAAAAAAAGAGTGGTAATACAACTCAGCAAGCTCAATCACAGAATTCATAACAATTGTATAGGTGGCTTATTCATTTTTTTAATAGAAATTACACATGAACACTATATGTATATAGTCAAAAGGCTAGGGCTCATGATTGCAATCCCTTTGAAGATAGAAGTTGAGAGCTCTGCCAAGGAGAAAATGAGTCAAATTTAACCATATGATCCAAAATCCACATTGCGTTCACATCAAACACATGCAACTCAATTCAATTATTTTTTCGTTGGCTAAAATGCAAACTAATGTATAAGAAATAAAAACAATACAAAGCCCTAAACGATTAAAGAGTGGGACGCAAGATAATCGATAAATCCCAAATTAGAAATTACCAGAATGTGGATGGACCAAAATCCTCTCCAAACACGCAATGGAGAGAGCGAAAACCGGTAGGGAGGTCGGAATCAGAGAAAAGTGGGACTGATCTTTGCAGAAACACCGAAAAGGAGGGAAATGTCAGTGGAATGTGCGAAGAACAGCGACAAGGGCAGAGGCGAGGACCTCGAGAGAGATTCGTACGGAAAAGGAAGAGGGTTGTGCAAGAGTAGCGTGGAAGAGAGAAGGGGATCGAACTCCCCTCTCCGGTGGAGGAGAGACAGAGGGGTGGGGAGGTGGCAGACGTGCAATTTGAAAGCAAGGACTCTCCAACTCTGATTCCGTTTGTCCACTATCTCATGACATTTCCAATACCCATTTTTTTTATTACAAATGAAAAAAAAAACAAGTTCATTTTTTTTTCAGAAATAAAAGTCTTATAAATATGACACACTAGGAGAGGGGATCCCCAACGAGAGTATAAGAATTAAAAAGCAAGAAACTAAAGGGAAAGTGGATTTGCAAGCCACAATTCAAAAGACAGACCATTCAACATTTCATCCGATATTAAAAGAGAGTAAGTCCACTGTTGCATAGTGGCCTCTGGAGACGCCGATTCCTCTCTAAAGACCTTCCCAATGCATGCGAGCCAAGTAAGCCATAGTACGAGAAGACAGATCCTCGACCATAAGCGACGACCAACATTTTTAGAGGATCGAGACAAGCATCTCTGAACAGGAGATCCGAGAAGAGAGTGTTGGGAAACGCGGGATCCCATACATAGCAGCGGAAGCAATATAACAAAAATTTAACCGCGTTCCTAGTAAGGATCTACTGCATGTTTAAACTTAATTGATGAAAAGGTTAGAGACCTTCAATTTCCTCTTATAGATCCGACTTTACAAAACCTTTGAGAGTGAACATGTTCTTCGCGAATCAATCGAAAGCGTCTCCTTTGGGATGCGCGCTCTACCAGTATCCACACGAACAATTAATCAGATCTCATTAACAATTAATCAGATTTGAAATTTTAGGTGGAGTTACTAATGTTGTGAATATCGAATTTGAGTTTCAAGTAAACCGTTGCAACATATATATAGGTCATAGGGTGTAGAGATTTTATTCCCAATAAAATTCTACTTAGTTGTGAATTTTCAATTCAGAATTTTCCCTAAAATTTATGCTCAATAATTTCCCAATTGCCAAATACAAATTTGATTCGTATTAGAAAATCAAAATTTGAATGGTATCGTCGCCACGGACCCGTCACGGGGCCGTGGTCGATTAGCTGCCTGGTGAGCAACTCACTTGGTCACGTATCCGCCACGGGCCCGTGGCCATTTGGTCATCCCGTGACCAAATGTCCACGGTCACGGCTCGTGACCTATTGGTTGTCCCGTGGCCAACCATTTCCACAAGGCCATGGCCACTTGGGGCAGTCCGTGGCCAACACTTGGTCACGGGTTGGCCACGGACTCGTGGCCCCTTGTGGTCGCGTGTTTTATTCTCCACTTGTTCTCCCAGTGCTTCAAACTTGCTCTTTTGTGTGACCCTGCAGGCTCATGAGTTATTGGCAAATGACCCAAAATCCTCATTTGGTCCATTCATCATAAGTGATCTCTAATAAGACATTATGATTACCCAATAGTCATGATGATCGCTGTTCGACCTAAACTTTTGTTGTAACTATCACAATCCTTTTGTTACTAGATATCGTGTTTGAACATAAGGTACAGAGTTGCCACCCTTATATATTCAAACCTATATCTTGATCTCGGGATGACTGAGTATGATAACTCCTTATCAATAGTGTGGCCGCACATTCCTTCTCAGTCATTCTCATCAAGAGGCTTAAACTGATATCATTCCCACTAGTA